>JAWPHD010004322.1:0-190979 GCA_037043455.1 Cyrtodaria siliqua | reverse complement strand
TTTCATTTGAGAAATGTAGAAAATAAGATGTATTTACTCTGACAACAGTAAGAACTGCTTGGACTTCAAACATGCCTCCTCCAAACATGGCCACAAAAAAACTTGTATTGTTTAATGATTAACAAACGCTACCTGTTCAAATAATGCAAACATATAAAAAGTTATCATACAGTTTTAAGATCTAGATGTTCATTTCTTCAGGAGCGTTTAAAGGTCATGAACCTCTTTTCCGGCAGTGTCAACATTCAAGTTTTGCATTTTGGTCACTTATCGCAAACTGAATGCGCTAGACCTTTCAAACTTTGGTTATATCTTGGGTGGTACATCGCAATGTGATATAGGAATTGGGGATGCGACCTTCATCCTACAATAAATGGGCAGGTAACATTTTTAGCTCTACTGATCAGAGATCAGCAGAGCTTATGCCGTGGTGCGGCGTCCGTCGTCCGTCTGTCCGCAAACTTTTTTTTGTAGCGACAACTCCTCTGAAACTACTGAATGGATTTTCATGAAACTTTACAGAAATGTTGCCCATGAAGTCTAGTTGATCCTAGCAAAAATTCATGTTGATGTGAAATCCAAGATGGCCACCAAATCTAAAAATAGGTTTTTAAAAAACAAGTTTGTAGCGACTACTTCTTGAAAACTATAAGTGATATTGATATGGGACTTTTTCTAAAATGATCAGCATGACATGATGTTGGTCCTTGTCAAAAATCGTTTTGATTCAACGTTAAACATGGCTGCCAGCGACCATCTTTGTTTACATAGAATTATATAATGAAAACTTGTAGCGACAACTCCTCTGAAACTACTTGACGGATTTTCATGAAACTTCACAGGAATGTTGCTTTTGATGTCTAATTGATCCTAGCAAAATTTTAGGTCGGCCGGAAATTCAAGATGGCCGCCACGACTAAAAATAAATTTTCAAAATACAAGTTTGTAGCGACTTCTTCTTGAAAACTATAAGTGATATTGATATGGGACTTTTTCTAAAATGATCAGCATGACATGATGTTGGTCCTTGTCAAAAATTGTTTTGATTCAACGTTAAACATTGCTGCCAGCGGCCATCTTTGTTTACATAGAGTTATATAGTAAAAACTTGTAGCGACTACTCCTTTGAAACTACTTGGCGGATTTTCATGACATTTTACAGGAATGTTGCTCTTAATGTCTAATTGATCCTGGCAAAATTTCAGATTGGCCAGAAATTCAATATATCCGCCACAGCTAAAAATAGATTTTTAAAAAAGAAGATTGTAGCGACTACTTCTTGAAAACTATAAGTGATATTGATATGGGACTTTTTGTAAAATGATCAGCATGACATGATGGTTATCAGAGTCAAACATTATTTTGATTCGACGTTAAACATGGCTGCCAGTGGCCATCTTTGTTTACATGGAGTGATATAATGAAAACTTGTAGCGACTACTCCTCTGAAACTACTAGACGGATTTTCATGAAACTTCACAGGAATGTTGCTCTTGATGTCTAATTGATCCTAGCAAAATTTCAGGTCGGCCGGAAATTCAAGATGGCCACCACGGCTAAAAATAATTTTTCAAAAAACAAGTCTGTAGCGACTACTTCCTGAAATCAAAATCAATCAGTAGAGCTTCAAGGTCATTGACCTCTTGTTTTACCTTAAAAGTATGTAGGTCATTTTCTCAGGAACTGTATGCATTATTAATTGGATCTTTACCAAACTTTGCTAGAGTCGTTATATCAATGAAAGCTTGAATGAATTCGAACACCATGCAGATCAGAATAGCAACACCAGAGTAGTTACGGCCCTTGTTTTACTATAAAATGCCATATTCTGCATTGTGAACACTAGCATCTTCATTTCGTATTTGTTCTTTTATACAATCTTGGTCAGATTGTTGATATTGATGAAGCAGTGGACAATTTTGAGATTAGAATACAGGAGTCATGGTTTCAAAAATGCTACATTTTGCTTCATTAGCCTTCCATATGGACGTAGTGTGTAGTGGCATCCGCCTTTCCATCTGTTAATTTTTAGCGGACAACTTATAATCATAATTATAACTGTCAATGTATGAGGTCTACAACAATGTAACTTGAACATCTGCAACATGATCCAATGAATACATCTGATAAAGGCCCATAACTCTCTGGTTCATATTTTTTGAAAAAAGGTTTAACCTGGAAATTAACCTTGCCTTTTAAAAGTGTGACTAATAACTTTCAAAGTAGGAGGTCTTAATGAAACGACGGGCGTATATGCCCCACTATTCAGTGCACATGTCATCTGATCATGACTAATCTTTGGCAGTTCTTATTAAAATAGCAGACTAAAATTGTTCAAAAACTTGACATGGGAATAGAAACAGCGGAGTTGTTGGTCTTAATTTATTTAAAAATACTACATTTGGTTTCATTAGCACTAGCACCACAACTGTGTCTCGGCCACAACTCCTAAACTACTAAATGGATTTTGATAAAACTACAGAAATGTTTAGTATGAACATTTGTAGTATTTAAGAATCAGGTCTAGTCTAGAGGCCATTCGACGATTTCTGAGTCGAGTTCAACATTTTGCGAGGAGCATAGTGACATGTATCACTCAAAAGAGTAATATCTTGCCTTTGTCATGGTACCCGTGTTCAGCCCTGATTTTGTATGTGACGGGTAAAGGTCATGACTCTTTTTCAGAATATCTAATTGAAAAATTGAATTACAGTTTTGAAAGCCATTACGTTGTTTATGCATAAAGCATATTTCGATCATTAACATAAATAAAAGGCTTAAGAGGTGAGCTGATATACAGTGGTAAGTCTTCATCCGTCGTCTGTCCGTGAGAATGTCTAGTAGCCATTCAGTGAATTGTGAGTGGAGTTCAACATTTTGCGAGGAGCAAAGAGACAGGTATCACTCAAAAGGGTATTCTCTATCCTTTCTCGTGGTGTTCAGCCCTGATTCCGGATGTAATCGGAGTAAATTGAGGTCAAAGTTCAAGACCAAAAAAAAAAGACGTAATTTTTGAAATGCAACTACTTTCGGTCTAGCATGAGCCAAAGATTCATAGGTAAGTTAATATATGTTAACTGAGACTTGTTCCCTCATCCTCTCGTCCGCCCAATCGCCGTCTGCCCATACAGAATATGTTCAGAACTCGACGAATTTTGAGTCGCGTTCAGCATTTTGACAGTATTATAGAGACAGGTATCACTCGAAAGACTATTTACTTGCCTTTTTAGTGGTACTCGTGTTCAGTCCTGATTTTGGATGTGACCGGAGTAAATTTACCGTCGTGACACTGTTTCATAAGAATTAAATGAAAAACAAATGAATGTAACATTTATAAAATCTTATTTCTTGTTTATTTGTTTATTTTCGCGTATTATCACACATGAGCCAAAAACTTAGAGAAAGGCTTGGAGATGAACTAGTATAGAGTGATCACTCTTCGTTGGGTTCTGTCTCTCCGTCCGCTCATCTGCCATCTATCCACCATTTGTCAAGACATGCAAGGTAGATTTTAGCTCTACTGATCAAAGGTCAGCAGCGCTTATGCCGTGGTGCAGTGTCAGTCGTCCGTCTGTACGTAAACTTTTTTTTTGTAGCGACACCTTCTCTGAAACTACTGGATGGATTTTCATGAAACTGTACAGGAATATTTCCCATGATGTCTAGTTGATGTTCACATTGATGCGAAATCCAAGATGACCACCAAAACTAAAAACAATTTTTAAAAAAACAAGTTTGTAGCGACTACTTCTTGAAAACTATAAATGTGACATGATGTTGGTCCTTATGAAAATCATTTTGATTCGACGTTAAACATGGCTGCCGGCAGCCATCTTTGTTTACATGGAGTTATATGGTTAAAACTTGTAGCGACTACTCCTCTGAAACTACTTTACGGATTTTCATGAAACTTCACAGGAATGTTGCTCTTGATGTTTAATTGATCTAGCAAAATTTCAGGTCAACCGGAAATTCAAGGTGGCAACCACAGCTAAGAATAGATTTTAAAAAGCAAAATTGTAGCGACTACTTCTTGAAGACTATAAGTGATATTTATATGTCACTTTTTCTAAAATGATCAGCATGACATGATGATGGTCCTTGTTGAAAATCTTTTTGATTCAACGTTAAACATGGCTGCCAGTGGCCATCTACGTTTACATAGAGTTATATAGTAAAAACTTGTAGCGACTACTCTGAAACTACTTAACAGATTTTCATGAAACTTCACAGGAATGCTGATCTAGCTATCAAAACCTGTCAGTAGAGCTTCAAGGTCATTGAACTCTTTGTTTTCATAGCGTATATTTTACACTAAACTTTTTTCTCGGAAACAGTTTTGCTGATTTTGACCAAACTTCAAATGGGTTTATCCTGATATCTTTGTTTTTATACCCCGGGATTTAAATGAATCTTGGCGGGGATGATGAGTACCAAGCCAAGTTGCACATATCATCGCAGTGTTCCTGTTGAACGAAGTTTGGCAGAGTAACGACCCTTTAAAGGTTTTAATACACTAACTTTGTACAGACTACTTTTTGAGATGATGACTTCTGAGTCATCCGTCGTCGTTAACTTTTGCCTCGTTAAGACGATAGAGCCTTCATTTTTCATCTGATCTTAACCAAACTTTACCAGATTGTTAATATCAATGAAAGCTTGGACAAGTTAGAAAACCAGGAATATCGGTCCAGTAGCAGCGCCCTTGATTTAGTTTGCCTCTTTAAGACGAAAATGCATTCATTTTTCATCGGATCTTTACCAAAACCAGCCAGATCGGGCCAGTAACAGTGGAGTAAATATGGCCCTTTATTTAGTTAAAAACGATATATTTTGCCTCGTAAAGACGATGGCACATTCAGTTTTCATAGAATCTTTAGCAACCTTTACCATAATGTTAATATCAATGAAAGCTGCGACAAGTTCGAAAACCAGCAAGATCAGACTAGTAACAGTGGAGTTATGGCCCTTGATTTAGTTAAAAATGCTGTATTTTGTCTCATGAAGACTTATATAGGGTTTTTATTTGGCCGGGTTTTAATGAAACTGCAGGGATGATCAGTACCAAATGTAGTTATGCAAATGTGTTCCGGTTGAAAGATTTTTGGTGGAGTTATGGCCCTTTACAGGTTTAATACACAAATTGTGTCCGGACTAGTTCTCCTGAACCCCTGGCAGGATTTCAGTGAAATGTTGCAGGGATGATCAGTACCAGGCCTTAGTTGTGCATGTCATTGCTGTGTTGCAGAGTTATAGCCCTTTAAAGGCTTTGATACACAAACATTATCCAGACTATTCTCTTCTGAACTCCTGGCTGAATGTCAATGAATTTTGGCGGGGATGATGTGTACCAAGCCTAGTTGCACATATCATCGCAGTGTTCTGGTTGAATGATTTCTGGCAGAGTTATGGCCCTTTAAAGGTTTCAATACACTAACTTTGCACATGCTAGTTTTCCTGAACGCCTGACTGGATTTCAACGAAACTTGGCAGAGATGATCAGTACCAAGCCTAGTTGCACATCACCATGTTTTTGTTGAATGATTTTTGACAGTTATTGTCCCTTATATACAATCTTTGTCCGGACTAGTTTTCCTGAACTCCTGGCCGGATTTCATTGAAACTTGGCAGGAATGATCAGTACAAAGCCTATTGTTGCGCATATTGTTGTCCATCAAAGATTCCATATAGCCTGTAGAGCAATACAGGCCCTCTTGTGCTTCTTGTTGTGAACCTCAGGGCAGATTTCAGCGAAATGTGGCAGGGAAG
The DNA here is from genome assembly GCA_037043455.1 of Cyrtodaria siliqua. Lineage (NCBI taxonomy): Eukaryota > Metazoa > Mollusca > Bivalvia > Adapedonta > Hiatellidae > Cyrtodaria > Cyrtodaria siliqua. Next base: position 185,210 of record JAWPHD010004322.1, on the reverse strand, counting down.
ATCAGTATCAAGCCTTGTTGCGCATGTCATCGTCATGTTCTGGTTGAATGATTTTTGACAAACGCCGGATGTTGGGAGGTGTGCAGTTCTGAACTGAACACCCAGGAAAAGTGGTCTGCCTCCACCACAAAAAATCGACCATCATAATTCTATAACCTTACATGTGTTGAAAATGACGTAAAACACCATACAAACAAACAAATAATAACAAATAGTGTGCATATCCCCAAACCGCCCCCAAACCGCGTTGGCGCTTGATAGTTAGCAATATATATATTCTTGACATTATCCTTAACAAGCATACTCGTCGTTCAACAGACATAAATGTTACAATAAAAAGACAGTTGTACCTTTAATACTGGTGAGCAGGCATCCCATGTATGCTATTTATTTTGTTATAAAAACATGACATTTCCCCATAGTTTGCTTACGGTTCTAACAAAATTTTAAACATAAGACATACATGCTGTGTTTTTCATTGATACCAATTAAGTTTTCATAAAAATGACGACGAAAGGTAAATATATCATGAAATAAAAAATCCACAAAAAAAACTGAAAATCATTACTGCGATCTTAATTCTAATGTAATTTACGTATATTACGCATTTCACAAATGAAGAGCTTAATGGCTAATCCACGCAGTACCGGTTAGAGACGCTTCAGAGGCAGGGTTATAATAAACCGGCATCCAGGATTTCTTGCTAAGGGATAGTAACATTTGTATTGTTCTTTAACATGTTCAAGAGGAAAATACTCCGATAAATAGAAAAGTCTGGCTTACGTCCCCATCTGACGGAACAAGGCTGGGGACGTGTGTTGCTTAAGAACATTCCAACGAAACGTGAAGCTTGAACCAAGAACCGCCAAACCGGCACCCATTTAACATATCAGATCATAATTTTGATAGAGCATATTGAAATATTTAAACTATAAAACAAACAACTGATATGCAAAATGCAATGTGAAAAAATAAACTATAAACAAAACATCTATTAAATTTCACTTAAACATGAAAAAGTTTGGTAGAAACACTTACAGACTGAATATAATATTGAGCACTTATTTACATTGAATATACACTCACACACAGCAACCTTGTAGTTAATAAAACAGTTAAATTAGCACCCAAATTTACTAACCCCACATCATTGTCTTTTCCCTCTTTATTCTACTATATGTTGAAAAATGTTAGGGGTGCAATATAATCCACTCAGGTGTTTGCAAAATCAATTTGCTTTCAAGGATTCAAAAAATGATTTGTGCATAATAAATATGAAAACTAATATTATTGTCCTTCAAAACTAAACTATAGACTTCATGTGAAACACATTTGAAAACACTGTCTGATTCTAAAATAACAGGTAAACACATCTTTGATTTGTTTGTTTTCTCAGAGACCTATATTAATAATGTTTTTTTAAATAAAGACCATAATTATTAAAAAAATATACACTGCACCCCTGGATAACAATTAGCTCCTCTAAGCCCCGGTAAGCGGCCTCAAACCCTCCTAAAATTGTCCTCATTGTTCATTCAACATCATCTTCTGGAACCTCAAACCGACTTAATTATTGCTGTCCTGTAGATGCAAACATGTATGAAGTTTAAAAGCTTTACGGCTCGAGGTGTCCTGAGTAAAACTTATATTTAAAACAGACGTACGGGACAGTCGGAAAATGGTAATTAACACTATATGACTGATCCACTTCCGTGTTAAGGCAAATATATACACCATTGAAAAACATAGCACTATATGTATACATCTAAACCTCTGTAGGATGACTCAAACCCTCTTAAACTGTTCTCATTTTCATTTGACTTCATCTGTTGGCACCTAAACCGTTCCCGAAGAACAGAGATCTGAAAAGATAGTATATTAATAAATAAATTAATATCTCCAAAAAAGACAAAATAAATTTATAAATGTATAAAAAAAAATCCATTTTAAATATAATAGTTTTTAATACTTCTGAAAATTTAAAACCTATATTATATTAAAAGGGCCTCATTGCAATCTTAGTCTTGTGGGTTCAATCCCTGGCTGGATTATATCAAACACTTCATGGTACTGGTAGTCCCAAGCATATAAAGTCGTAATTCTAGGACTGGTCAGTCCGGTGTCTGTATCATGTTATTTGTCTACAGCACGGTATTCCAGTATGGCACCACTATAAAATTGAGCATAGAGCTCATTTCGAAAAAAAAAACGGTGTGATAAAACAAAGATTGTTAAATCGTTGGGTGTGGGATGGGGTGGTGGAGGTGACATGTGCACCAAATAACAGCACGTGGGGGGGATGGGGTGTAAAAGCTATTTAGGAGGAGTAGCGGCGACAATATTATATTTAAAGTAAAAATTTCAAAGTTTCAGAGGAGTTGTCGCTACAAATAAAAGTTTACGGACAGACGGACGGACGCCGAACCACAGCATAAGCTCTGCTGATCTCTGATCAGTAGAGCTAAAACTCAAAGGGACATAACTCCATCAAAAATCGGCGAACCAGACCGAAAGCGTGACATCATACTTCCTGCAAAGTTTCGGCAAAATGCATCGAGCCGTTTAGGAGGAATAGCGGTGCCAACAAATTTAAAGTGAACAATGCAAAGGGCCATAACTCTGTCAAAAATCAGCAAACCGGAACGACAGCGCGATATGCACAACTAGACATCATACCGATGCTTCTGCAAAGTTTTGTTAATATCCAACAAGGCGTTTAGGAGTAGCGGCGACAACAAATTTAACTTTAAAAAATGCCAAGGGATATAACTCCGTCAAAAATCAGTGAATCAAACTGAAAGCACGACATGCACAACAATACATCATACCGATGCTTCCTTCAAAGTTTTGTCAAAATCCATCGAGCCGTTTTATAGGAGTGTGTGTGTGGGGGTGTGTGGACCATTTCAGACCATTAAACGACTTGCATGCTGTCGCACACTTCAAATGCTTGATACAGTTAACCCTATAGATATTCTTCCCATTTATATATAAATGTTTTTATATAGCTGTAAATGGAGAGTGGCTCTGGAGTGTTCATTTCATGTTGATGCAATATAACCTTTTTATGTGGTGCGCCATAAACCTCAATTTTAACTTCCAGTGTGAAACTTCTGCGAGAAAAATACCTTTGATCTGAAGGCATACCTGGCATAGGATCTAAGGTTGAGGATGTATTCTGTTGAATGGTGAACACCATCATCGCCTTCCGAGCGACCTGACCATTGACAACTTGCGCTCATGTCCAACATCTCCTGAAAACTCCAAGCATAACAATTGCTGAAATATTATACCACTTCAATTTCTAAATAAAGAATTGAATTGTTGTTTTAAAAGACTCCTTAACCTGTAAACATAGATTCAACCATGTGCTTAAATCCACTGCAGTCCCCTTTAACAAATTGAATATGGAGGAAGAAAATGCATTTTTAGCTCAACTGGCCAAGGGCCAGCAGAGCTAACTTGGCCAGAAGAGCTTATGGGATGGTGTGTTGTCCGTCCGTCCGTTAACTTTTGCTTGTGTACACTCTAGAGGCCACATTTCTGGTGCAATCATCATGAAACTTTGTCAGAATGTTTGTCTCAATGAAATCTCGGTCAAGTTCGAAAATGGGTCATGTGGGGTCAAACACTAGGTCACTAGGTCAAATATTGGGAAAACCTTGTGTACACTCTAGAGGCCATATTTTTGACCCGAGCTTGATGCAACTTTGTCAGAATGTTTGTCTTAATTATATCTTGGTCAAGTTTGAAAATGGGTCACATGGGATTAAAAACTAGGTCACTAGGTCAAATACTTGAAAAACCTTGTGTACACTCTAGAAGCCGTATTTCTGACCCAATCTTGATGAAACTTTGTCAAAATGTTTGTCTTAATTATATCTTGGTCAAGTTCAAAAATGGGTCACATGGTGTTAAAAACTAGGTCACTAGGTCAAACTTTGGAAAAACCGTGTGTACACTCTAGAGGCCATATTTTTTACCCGATCTTGATGAAACTTGTCAGAATGTTTGTCTCAATGAAATCTCGGTCAAGTTCAAAAATGGGTCATGTGGGGTGAAAAACTAGGTCACTGGGTCAAATACTTGAAAAAAACTTGTGTACACTCTAGAGGTCATATTTGTTACCCAATCTTGATGAAACTTTGTCAAATTGTTTATCTTAATTATATCTTGATAAAGTTTGGAAATGGGTCACATGGGGTTAAAAACTAGGTCACTAGGTCAAATACTTGAAAAACCTTGTGTACACTCTAGAAGCCGTATTTCTGACCCAATCTTGATGAAACTGTCAAAATGTTTGTCTTAATTATATCTTGGTCAAGTTCAAAAATGGGTCACATGGTGTTAAAAACTAGGTCACTAGGTCAAACTTTGGAAAAACTGTGTGTACACTCTAGAGGCCATATTTTTGACCCGATCTTGATGCAATTTTGTCAGAATATTTGTCTCAATTATAGCTTGCTAAAATTCGAAAATAGGTCACACAGGGTCGAAAACTAGGTCACTAGGTCATATACTTGAAAAACCTTGTGTACACTCTAGAGGCCATATTTCTGACCCGATCTTGATGAAACTTGGTCGAAATATTGTCTTATTTATATTTTGGTCAAGTTCGAAAATGGGTCCCATGGGGTCAAAAACTAGGTCACTAGGTCAAATACTTGAAAAACCTTGTGTACATTCTAGACGCCATATTTTTTTTCATTCGATCTTTGCCAAAATTTACCAGATTGTTAATGTCAATAACAGCTCGGTAAAGTTTGTTTTTAGCTTATGGGATGGTGTGTTGTCCGTTTTCAGTCGTCCGTCGTCCGTTAACTTTTCTTGTGTACACTCTAGAGGCCACATTTCTGATGCAATCATCATGAAACTTTGTCAGAATGTTTGTCTCAATGAAATCTTGGTCAGGTTCAAAAATGGGTCATGTGGGGTCAAAAACTAGGTCACTAGGTCAAATACTTGAAAAAACTTGTGTACACTCTAGAGGTCATATTTGTTACCCAATCTTGATGAAACTTTGTCAAATTGTTTATCTTAATTATATCTTGATCAAGTACGGAAATGGGTCACATGAAGTTAAAAACTAGGTCACTAGGTCAAATATTGGAAAAACCTTGTGTACACTCTAGAGGCCATATTTTTGACCCGAGCTTGATGCAACTTTGTCAGAATGTTTGTCTTACTTATATCTTGGTCAAGTTTGAAAATGGGTCACATGGGGTTAAAAACTAGGTCACTAGGTCAAATACTTGAAAAACCTTGTGTACACTCTAGAGGCCATATTTCTGACCCGATCTTGATGAAACTTTGTCAAAATGTCTTAATTATATTTTGGTCAAGTTCGAAAATGGGTCCCATGGGGTCAAAAACTAGGTCACTAGGTCAAATACTTGAAAAACCTTGTGTACACTCTAGACACCATGTAGTACGACTCGATTCATCAATGGTATAACAGCCAGTAGAGCGTTCACAGGCCCTCTTGGGCCTCTTGTTAAAATACTCCTTGACAGCGTCGCCTGTGTTTTTCTGAATTGATAGACCTCAATTTGCACCATGACAGGCATAATCAATAACTTGCAAGCTTCATTCAGGTAATGCAAGTACAATGTTTATCTTCAAAACAGTAAGTTGTGCACAAGTAACATATTAATACCTTCACCAATCTCGTTTGCAAAACTGTCAATGTTACAATGAAAAAAAACACTCTCCAGTTTAATTTAGATGTTTTAAAAAATATCATGCTTCTTTGCTTATAGTTTTGATTACACTTATACACTTCAAATTAATTGGTCCACATTATTATGAAGAAGCTCTACCATGAACGTTTTTAAATAGGGCCTACCTCTGATTAAAAAAACACACACAACATGCGTAATTCTTGGTACTGCCAGGACCCTGGTACGGCTCTCACACTTTCCTGGGTGAGCCATCTGTGTAATCGTTTGATGGCTTCCAAGGCTCTAAAATGGTTCTTGTGTCACGAAAAAAAATGTGCTAATCACAGTACTGTTTGTAAATATTAAAGATGAAAGGTACTGTTTGTAAATATTAAAGATGAAAGGTCAAAATTCAAACAATTCAGGAAACGGCGGGCATAATTTGCAGCGCATGCGCAGATCTGTGATGCACTTCCATAATCTCGCAATTCTTACGAACGTATCACGGAAAATATTTCAAAATGATCAACATATGTCAATAAAAATGCTGTCTTTATAATTGTTTCTTCCTTTTTTTGTTATCACAACGAATACGTTAATAACTGAAATGATTATCGAAACAAAATGTAATTTCTCTCAAATTAAACATTTATTCAATTTCCCATCAAGCAACACTGGAGCGATGACTTCCGGAAATAAACTCGTCAAAATCAATTGTGTCAACATGCAAGGAAAAAACGAAAACATTTACCTGTAAAATAATAAATAATTACTGTAATTCAATAACTTTACTACCGTTTATCTACAGTCACATATGTAAAATACACTAAAAATTGTTTCAAAACACAAGGTTTTGCTTTTTCAATTTTTTTTTATTAATTTATTAACTTTTTTTTTGTCAGAAACATCCAAATTTACTCTGATGCATTATAATTTCCCATCTGATTTGCCTGGGGGAAAAAAATAATAAAAAAATAAAATATTTCCCCCCAATAGTTGTTATACGAGTTTGGGAGTTAGCCAAGGCAATGTCTTAATACCATATTATTTTTCGTTTAAACATTTTTGAATGTTTTTTTTTAATATACCCCCTGAAGAAAATCTCATAAAACTTTATGGGTGCACTGCCTGTAATGAGTGGATGATCCCTATTGATTTTGAGGTCAGTAGGTCAAAGGTCACCGTGACCTGATAATGAAAAATATTGCCTGCTCCTTAACTCCTCATCCCCTTAAGCAAATCTCATGAAACTACATAGGTGAACTGCCTGTGGTGACAGAATGACCCCTATTGATATTGAGGTCAGTAGGTCAAGGTCACTGGGAGCCAATAATGAAAACCTTGTCTGCATTATAACTCCTCTCCCCCTGAGGCAAATCTCATGAAATTTCATAGTTGAACTGCTTGTGGTGAGAGGATGACACCTATTGATTTTGAGGTCAGTAGGTCAAGGTCACCAGGAACCGATAATGAAAAACCTTGTCAGCACCTTAAAGGGGTTGATGCACTATTTTCAAACACAGTTTATTTTAAAGGGCTCTGAAAAACATGAAAAAAGCTGCAAGAATTATCAAAATGCCATGAAAAGTAGAGGAGATATGACCTATTGAAAATGTGCAAAGAAACATAAATGGAGGCGGCCATCTTTGAACGATGACGTCATCGTGCCTCTTTGCCATATATGGCATATTGATAAAATGTCTTTTAAAGCAAAGAAAATCACTGCAAATGAAAAATAATTTTACAACTGTATATTTATTTCTAATCAATTTGCAGTGGTTTTCTTTGCTTTAAAATACATTTTGTCAATATGCCATATATGGTAAAACGGCACGATGACGTCATCGTTCAAAGATGGCCACCTCCATTTATGTTCTTTGCAAATTTTAAATAGGTCACATCTCATTTATTTTACATGACATTTTGAAAATTCTTTCAGCTTTTTCCAAGTTTCTCAAAGTCCTTTTAAATAAATCCTGTTCGAAAATAGTGCATCAACCCCTTTAACTCCTCTCCCCTTGAGGCAAGTCTCATGAAACTTTATAGGTGCACTGCCTGTGATGAGAGGATGACCCCTACTGGCATCTGCCCTAGGGTTTATCCCCACCCGTGGGGTCACATGTTCCTGTGCCATAACTTGGAAACTTTTGAGATCCCCACCCTAAACCCTTACTGGGCCAGAACACTTTATTGTGAGTGTGGGAATTTGTTGATCTTACTCTTATATGAAATTATAAGCTTGTTTGACATTTTTTTTTTATAATCTTTTATAAGATTATATTAGGCGAGTGATTCAGAGGCATTAATTTAGCCCTCTTGTTTACATAAAATTTAACAAGTTGATTGCCTAACATCTGCATTGATACTGATCAAAGAAATGCTCATTTTGTTAAAACATAACTTGCTCGCTTGAGTGACCTTGCTATAATGAGATTATCATTTTACAATGAATTCTGAGTCCATCATCTAATGGTTTGAGGTAGGTAATTTTGTACCAGCAATTTATACACAGAATTAAATTGACATTGGAATGCATACAGTTTGATAGCTAATAAATTATGGTCCAAATTCACCACCTTTTAAAACACCTACAGGATCAGTAAACATTTTTTATCAAGGTTGTATTTATGTGTAGCACTGTATCAGTCTATGTCAAAGATAAAAGAGGACTCCCCAATTACCTTCATCTTTTAGAAATGTTTTAAATTTTCAATATCACTTTAAAAAGACAAACTGACAAAAGTTTAAAAAAATAAACTAAAAGATGCAGCTTTCCTAAAGCTGCGTAAAACCTACGTTTTTTTGTTTTTACATCTTATTATCATTAACAATTAAAGATACAGCTTTTCCGAAGCATTTACAAAAAAACGCAGCTCTTGTAATTATCCTTTTTTGCAAGTAAAATAAAAGACGCAGCTATCAAACGCCTTTCTTAAAAAATACGCAGCCTTAAATATAAATACGCAGCTTTTGTACACCTTTCTTACAAAATATTCAGCTTTGGACATAATTAAGCAGCTAAAGTGTAAAATACGCAGCTTTGCGCAGCCTGCTTCTAAAATAACGCAGTTAATCACAAAAAACGCAGCTTTAGGATGGATTGCTGCGTAATAGCTACGTTTTAGCTACGTATTTTTCAAAGCTGCGTAAACATTTGACAAGGGAAGGCTATCATGGTAATTTTTCATTTTCACCTAACAAAAACAATGTGAAAAAAAAGGGTCATGACCTTTGACCTCGATTGTCTCTCGTCATATGCAAAATCAGACTAAACACGGGTACCATGAAAAAGGCCAGGATGTAACTTTTCCAATGATGCCAAACACTTTGCAGAGCAGACAGGCTAAAGTGGCCTCTAGACTAATACATATCTCAAAGTGGTCATATGAGTCAAAATTGTCTCTACTGTCTTTGCCATAACTCCTAAACCACTCAAGGGATTTTGATAAAACAACACAAATAAATATTTAGTGTTTTCTGTACCTCAAAAAGGTCACACTTGGAGGTCAAATTATTCAAAATCATATTTCAGCAGTAACTTCTAAACTAAATGGATTTAAATAAACTACACAGAAATGTTCAGCATGATGAGAAGGTATGACACACATTAGAATCAGGGTCTGTACCTCAAATGTCAAGGTCACTCTTGAAGGTCAGATGAGTCAAAATTTTGTCTGCTGTAACTCTGAAAGTACTGAAGGTAATCTGATGAAATCCCCTGATAGAAGAGCTGCGTTAGCAAGTAGAGCGAGCGTCCACAGGCCCTCTTGCTATACAATGTCATTTTTAGCTCGACTATTCGAAGAATAAGAGAGCTTATGTAATCACCCCGGGGTTGGCGTTGGCGTCAGCGTCCCACATCAAGGTTTACCAGTGTCTTTATATCAATATATATTGAAAACCAGCCAGATCGGAATAATTTCACCAGAGTTATGACCCTTGTTTTGCTGAAAAATGCCATATGAAGTCTTGCGAACACTGTAGCACCTTCATTTATTTGATCTATACCTAGTATACGCCTGCAACTTACTATATTATGTACATATATTAGTTCTATTATATGTCGCAGAAGCCAAAAGTTCTATCGATGTTTAGACTATTTCTTACTCTTCCACTCATAACGTACTCCCTGACAATACATATACAAAATGAATTATAGAAATTCTGCACGAAATTCACCGAAACTAATGCTGATGGGGTCATTGTCGTACCGGGTACTACAAAAAGGCACCCGGGGTACATTTATGTATACAAAAACGTACCCGAAAAACATCGAAATCCAGAAAGGCCCCCAAATATACATAAATGTACCCGATACAAAATACAATGTCGTAAAACGCGACCGTAACGCGTTCTGTTACTTAAAGGAAACGGATTTTTCATTGTTTACAAAGTTTAACCGATTCACTTTTTAGCTGACTCCATGTCCATACGTTACCCTTTGATGTGGTGGAAGTAACAACATTTTGTGGCGAAATAACGCCTCGGACGGGTGCAAATCAACACCGAAGGTAAGAAAATTATTATTTGTTTGTTCTTATTTATATATTCCAGAAGTGTGAATTAGCGCAAGATGTGGTCCACATATTTTTTAACACTCGTCTGAACGTCGTTTTGTCTAAACGTTTGTCGTTTTTTCAAACATTCGATGAAATTATGACTTTTTCTACCCAAACACAATAAATTGCACAGAAAAATTCAAAAGTTAACCGGTCAGATGAACTAAATCGCGTTGTACAGTATTCTGTGAGGTAATGACACTCTCCTACGCAATGTTTTCAAGTTTATTTGGTATCTTTAAAATCCAGAATGACTTTGTAGACATATTTCGGTCATATTCTTTTATAACGCCCGTGATGTGGTGGAGGTACACTAAAACGAAGTGACGCTTCAGGTCAGGTAGCATTTTAAAAGAACCTTTTTTTTTTCATTTTTCACAAGCACACACGTTTTTATCGTCCGCATGTTTCCCTTTTAACGATTAAATTGGATACATTGGAAATGCTCTCTTCCTTGTTTACGTTCTTAAACATGTCATAGACACGAACATGCCTACTGCTTTTAGTGAACATGTTCTGGAGCATTTCTTCAGATGTTATATTGCCTTTTCGAAGTAATAAAATAGGCATATATATGGTCTTTTTTTCATCGACGACGGAGATGAAGGCATCAATGTTAGGTTTATGCATTTATCTCTGTTTTACTTTAGGAATATGCAATGGAACAAGCAAGCTTGGCTGATGTAAAGGTATTCCGTAACCTGGGGGACACTGTAATCCATTATCCTCAACAGAAACATACGTTTCTTTTAGTAATAATTGTGGCGAAGAAAACCTTACCTTCTTTTTGTCTTGCACCTTCATGTGCTAGCTTATGTATGGATTTCGTTTTTCCCTGCTCAAAACTTGAAGGATTTAACAGCGCGGACCAATGTTAACTTCAAATTTTTACCGGAAGTAACCGGTTCTCTGGTCAGAGCGTTCAACAACGCTGGGACCAATACGGATTTTCTCTTATTCAACAGCGCTAAAACCAATACCATGTGTACAGTGTTTATAAACCATCGTTAACCTGTTATTCCCGGGTATTGTCTGACATATGTCTGAAGATGAACTAACATTAAATGAGGGATTTTGATGATCCTTCATCAGTCTGTTGTAAGCATGGATATTATGTTTTAATAACAATAACGATTAAACATTATGATCATAACACAGCATTCACACGAAAAAAAACTGTATTATGCACAAATCGCAAATGTAGCCCATATTTTGTCACAGGTTTAGTATAATCGATATATGCACAGGCAAGTCGTTCCTTTTAAATGGAAATGATCTTGGTGTTAAATTTCTCTTTTTTTGTACTGATTTTTGGTGTAAGAACTCTAATTGGTGTTTGTCTAGGGGATTTAATAGTGTCTTTTTGTCTAAATTTGAAATGTCTGATGTCATAATTCGCTTTCTGTTTGTTAATGCTCTTTTTGAGAGAGGCCAGTTATACCTTTTATATAACGATAATTTCGATCATTTTCTCTCATGTAAAGATTGAAATAAATAGAGAATGAATATTGTTATTTAGAAATTAAAAAAAGGCAGTGGCTATGCGTCCAGTGCCCGGACACCCAGATTACAGTCGAGGTCACTGGCCTATACACGTAGTAAAGGGAAGGTAATAGAACTAATATGTATATAGATAATAGTTTCTGACTTCTCTTGAGCAATTTAATCAAAGAGATTGCAATTTAATTGTAAACTGTTGTTATATTTACAAGGATATCCGTACTTTTATGCAGAAATTATGAGTGGAAGAGTAAGAAATAGTCTAAACATCGATAGAACTTTTGGCTTCTGTGACATATAATAGAACTAATGTATGTACATAATATAGTAAGTTGCAGGCGTATACTAGGTAGGTAAGTATGTAGGCAGGGCAGGGCAGGGCAGGGCAGGGCAGGGCAGCGGAAAGGCAGACAGGCAGGCAGGCAGACGGGTAAGTAGGTTGGTAGGTACTTAATTTAAAATGTTCACTAGGCCTGCGAGAAAACAAATACGTTTTTTAAAGGGACACAAGGCAATTTTGAAATCTTTATAATTCATTAAAATTAGCCTCTTAATTTATTGATCTGGTATCATTTTGACTTTAAATATGCTGGCATATATTTAAATACAATTTTGAGATTTCAACTTGTCTACGTTATTCTAACTAGGTTTGAATATATTATTGGTGCAGTATAATAAACAGTTAGTAACATGCAAACAGATGTATACAAAAAATAACGGGACGCCGCGAGCTTTCAAAAACAATAGTGGCATGTGTCCCTTTAATAGAAACTGACTTGACACAGAACATGTTTCCGACAATTTCGTTCATCTTCATTTATACATATTTACAATGTAACCAGCGTTGGTCAATCATTTGTTGGTCTAGTCTATATATCTTTGAGCTGTACTACCACACCAGGGGCGTAGCGTGGCCTGTTTTCAATATACTCCTAAAACGAGGGGCGAAGCTTAAATTGGTAATTTCCACGCTTACCCTGCTCGACCCTCTTATTTTTTATTGCATTTTCCAACTTTATTTTCTTTTTCTTTTTTTCTTTTTCAAAATGACTCCCGAAAGTTAGGGAGTATTCCACGCTACGCCCCTGTGTAACACCTTGTACAAATATGAACCATGCTTGATTATTCGAGTGCTTGCATCGTCGGACCCCGTTCGACTGCAGTACGTTACTCTTCGTTAATTACGTAATCAATTACTTTACTGCATATCACTTAGTTACTGAGAAACAGAGATAAACGCATAAACCTAACGTTGATGCCTTCATCGCCGTCGCCGATGAAAAAAAACACCACATATATGCTTTTTTCTTTCTTTGAAAACGTAAGACAACAACTGACTAGTTATTTTTTTCATTTTCATATTTGGTGAAAAGTTGTAGGCCCGGGCCTATAGTATTGGCTTAATGTGGGGTGGGTGTGGTGGAATGGGTGTGTTTGGGTGTGTGGGAAGGGACTTGAGAGAGAGAGAGAGAGAGAGAGAGAGGTTATTCTATTTCAGATGAAGAGGCCAGTCCACTAAAGTTTTTATTTGAAGTAAACATACTGACAAAAACACACGTTTTTCCATAGGTTGTGATACATGTTTTGCTTTAAAATGGTGGGAGTTTCTTTCCTTCATAAAAGTAAATTACGCAGTATGTTATCTAGCTACTGTATATACGCATTAAATAATTGAATATATTCAATACATTATATAACAATGCTGTTCAAAGACAAACCCTATAATCCGGCCTCAATTTATCATGCAGCATGTTAACAGTACTAAATAAAGAAAGCTTTGCCTACTTTTTCAATGATCGCATGGCAAACTTGATTTGTGTAAACCTTCTCGCCTCTCACCTCCGCGGGTTCGAATCCCACTGTGAGCTCGACTTGTATGTGAGGAAGTGTCGATTCTTACGGGTGGCGGGAGGTGTACAGTACTGGTTCTACTCAGGAAAAGTGGGTTGTCTGCCTCCACCACACAAAAAAAAATCGACCGTCATGTATAACCTAACATGTGTTGAACATGACGTAAAACACCATACAAAAAAACAAACAAAATTGATTTGTGTAAAACTCGCGAATGGTAGAATAGCGAAAAAAAGAGGCTCACGAGGGCATGTATCGCTCTACTTGCTAAAGTGGCTGTGACCGTTTGAGTAAAATAAATAAGTAAAACAAAAATAACGATGAACATAACCAATGAAACAAGTCCCCCCACCAACCCTGCCCCCATCACTAACCTCGCCCCACCACCATACTCCACCCACTCCCCACCCCCCACACCTACCCCCAAAAGAAATATATAGAAAAAATCTGCCCCATCGGGTTTGAACCCATTTTTCTATATTTTATAACGGCGGCCATATTTTTTACATTGATGGCGAGTATAGAATATTTACAGATTTAAGAGCCGATTCTTTTGATCAAGTTCCAAAACAAGTGGGGCATTGGTTCATAAGAAGAAGTCGTTTAAATAGTGTTTATTTTTGGTAGGGCATATGCCGGTGTTGACGGATCGGGACGATTTGTTTAAATCATAGCTCTTACCATTGTATATATTTCACCATTGAGACAAGAAATAATAAAACTTCCGTTATATGTTAAAGAATCAATTGTATTAAGAAACGCTATTGAAAGGTAATTACTTAGTTCAACCTCCTACTCTTATTTACTATACTACATAATAATAATAATAATAATGAAATGATTAATTATACCATTTGTATATATTTCACCATTTATATATACGTTGACATCATATATGCTAATATGTAGTTACTGTAGACGATGTACTTTGTACAAGTCTGAATAAAAAGTCTGTCTGTCTGTCTGTCTGACCATAGATAGGTTAATACTTCCATAAGAGCCGTGATTCTTACGCAGCAAATGGCATCTTTTTGAGTTTTACCTTCTATTAGTATAATTGTCATACGTCTAGTTTAAAGCAAAAGTTAAGAGGGACAGACGACAGACAAATCGCCATCCCATAATACACAAGTTACGGTCCTTTCCAAAAATAATAATTTAAAATTATATGCATTATATCATTGATATACATACAGGTGTATGTAGATGTATGATTATCAGGGGCGTAGCTTGGCCTTTTTGACGGCATAGGCCCGCAGTTAAAGTTATTATGTTAGTGGGGTCCGGGGACATGCCCCCCACAGATTTTTCTTTATGTTGGAATGCATTTGGTGCGAGCTGACGTATATTTTAGACTTTAAGAAGGGCAAATATAACTTAACAAATACATATGAAAATGATATTTTCTGGTTACTACGCCGCCTATAAAGCCCCGCCCCCACCACCCCACACACCCCGATTTTTATTGCATTTTTGGAATTTTTAATTTTTCTATTTCTGAAAATTAGGCAGGGCCTACGCAGAGCTACGCCAATGATTATATGCAGGCAGGTTTAAAGTTGAAATGTTACTGGATTGAATAAATAAATCGATACGCTAATTTGAATTCTTGATAAAAACGAGGATTTTTTTTTTTAAAACAATCCTTGATAAAACTTTAAGATTGCCGTGTGTAACTGAAGTCGAGAGAAAATGTTTTTAAAAAATTCCCTGTTGGCGCCCTTTGATCGAGTTCCCGAGTTTGTGACACTTCCTGTTTACCTGACGAATCATATAAATGCACGCGCGTTGTTCGTGGATGGGAGGCAAACGACCCTCTTATTCCTGGGTCCTTTCGCCATCCGTAAGATTCGACATTTTTTCACGTAGAATTTCCTGACGTAGACGAATGTTATTACATAATGAGCAGTAGAAACAATGTAAACTGAGTGACTGATGCTCCATTAAATGTTCCGCTTCTCAAGTTTACCGCATTTCAGGGTTGTTAGCCTTGCAATCATAGTAAAAAATCTTAGCAGCATGGAAAATGCGGGTTTCACATTTTGTCGTTCTACGCCATAATATTTATCGCGCCAGGTAAGATCATAATATAACATTATTCGTAGACTTATAAAACTGAATATGATGTTTTAATATTGTGTTGTTTCCCATCATATATGTTTTTATATAAGAATCCTGTTATGATGTACTGGTCAACATGTTCTACTTCCAATGTTTCTGCAAATATTTAAAGGGTATGAGAAGGTGAGTGGCGGTGGGTGGGGGGTTGTGCAAGGGGTATTGGCGGTTTATTGCGTGATAGCTCTTGGTGGTGAAATGTGGTTCTTGTATTGCTTTTGTAAATCACATTGAATGAGATTGAAATATATAGGGAAATTGCAAAGTTGACTGAAATGTTTCCAACTATTTTTGCATGTTTTAAAATCTTTATAAACCAATCTAGGCATTAGAGGCAACAACTAGTGGAACTATGGATATACAGGTATAAAAAAATTATGTAGATCAATGGTGGAACATGCTCAGGACAACATTTTTAGCCGGATTGCGTAGCAAAGCCAGGCTTATAGTTTGGAGATTTCCGTCTGTCCGTCTGTTCCTTTTTTTTACATTTTGATTAAAGTTTGTGTTTTTCCTCAGTTCTCTTCTTCTTCTTCTTTCGGTTAAGGTCAGGATTCTCTAGAGAATGTACATATGACCTGGGATGGGAGAGAGACAGCCAACTCCTTCCCTGGATATGTACAGTTAGAAATCAGTATTTCAAAATTAAAAACTATGTACATGGCCGAAAGAAGAATACTGACGGGCTAGGAGAGTCGCCAGGAAGTGTCCAAGGGCAACATTGAACTCCTCGATCGTAGTAGTATCGGTGTGTGTTTGTAGTTCTGAGGTTTATAGTCCCTCCACCAACAAACACGACAAGGTAGTCCTGCCGCGATGGGCACAATAGAGTCTGGACTGTTCTAGATGAAGTGTGTTGTTTGTTATGGTGCTCTGTGTAGTGTAGTCGATTCTCTTGTAGGTATGTCGTGTTGTGTTGCTGCTGCTCTATGTAGTTTCGCTATGGCGGTAAAGTGGTCTGGTCGAGGTGGCCTACATCCACTAAGGTGGTTGTCCTACATCCGCTACTGGTCGGGTTCTGTTTGGAGCCACACCCATCACAGTATGACCCCTGCGCCGCACACACCACCCGATGTCTGTGTCACCCTGAAGTCTTCTGTAGCTTGTGAAAAATTACGGTCGAATATAGGCCTCCGCTGCAACTTAGGTGACCGGGTTGTATGGTTGAGTATAGGTCCGTTGCAGCTTCAGCCCGCGGACTTGTTCCGACTTCAGGGATCTGGAGACATCAGATGGTGTGTGCTGTGATGGGACGCAGGAGACACCCTCACTCTCGGTCAACCGACGTTCAGTCTGCCCAATCCCTGAGAATGACAAGTTCTCAAGTTTTCGGCATCCTGAACGTCGGCAGTGCCCAGGCAGCGACGTGCACGCGGTGAAGGTAACAGCTGGCAATGATGGTCCGGGAGTAGAAGGAGTTTTTGTATACTCTGTTTGTTGCTGCAGGCTGTTGAAGATTATGGTTGCCTCGGGTGCGCCTGTCGTTGGGATGCAGTATCTGGCTTGCATCTAAATCTACAATACCATGCTGTACCTTGAAAAGCATAGAGTCGGTGGGTTCCCTGTCTGTTGGCTAGTGTATCCTAACCTAGGTCCTTTACCATCCCTGTGACACATCCTGCATGGGGTCTTGTCTTGGTAGGTGTGAGCAAAGTGAGCGGCCCGCCTCTGCACTTGCTCGATCCTATTGACATCCTCTGAAGGTAAGGGTTCTCAAAAACAAATTACCGGAAAGCTTTGAAACTTGGCACACGTACATGTTTGTTATCATTACAATGTTAGATGAGAAGAACAATAACTCTGTTATGTATTATACCCCGGCTCTCACAAAGGGAAGTGGGGGCTAGATAGGAGTCACGTTGTCCATAATGTCCTGTCACGTCCCGGAACACATTTTTGTTCAGTCGCGTGGCATCGCGTCCCGTATCACATTTGTATTACTACCATTTCTCGCACAGTTTTAAATGGGTTGTTCCCATACTTCATATACTCATAACAACTGATGACCTCTACATCAACCATTGTGTATTGCCTAATTTATTACAGAATTATGGCCCTGTGTTTGACCTAGTGTAAAAAAGTGGGGTGGGGGTGGGGAGTTTTCACCACCTGGCTTCAGTGATAGTTTTAGTTAGTTTTACCTGGATTAGATTTTTCACTTCAGAATTCATCGTTTGCACCACTGTTGGTGCTTCATCCTTGTTACATTCACTCAGGGTCGATATACTATATCGATCCTGATTCACTTGATCATTAGGCCATAGGAATCGGACGTATTGTAAACACAGTACAGTATACCCATATGTTGGTCCACGTTTGTATATAATTTTATATAAAAATATATTTTAATATACTAGTAGTGGATAGTCAATGTGATTTATTACATGCATTTACAATATGTCCGATTCCTGTGATTAGGGCAAGAACAAAAATAGTCTTGTTTCAGGTTCCCGACGACCGACTTTTTTTCCCTGTTTCAAAAAAAAAAGATATGGCCGATATTATCGGGGAGGTTCATCCTTCATATAAAGGCTACAATATTACTGTCACCGGTTCTGTATGTATTTTTCCTAGCAACACAATAAAAAAAGTAAAATGTATTCTTCGGCTCACATGACAATGTTTATAAAATTGAAATATTAAAAGTAAAAAAAAAAAAAGAGTAATTTTATTTCATTGTATGTTTTACAATGTTGACGATTTTCTGCGTTCTTGTCTGTTAAAATAGCATTCTATGCAACTCCGTGGTGGCCCTGAGTGAAATCTTGATTTATGGAAATTTATATTTGGTGTTGTCATGTTATTATATGTTTAATATGTTATTACGAGAAATCATGAATTGATCAGAAAGTTATATCATGTATCATTGTCAGTGCCTGAAATTTTTCGGGCAAGTAAAAATTTTGAGTCACTGGCCCAAAATGAACATTGGAGGCCCAAATATTTTTTAACTTTTTATGTCAACAAAGTAAAGAAAAATGAGAATAAACAGGTAGAACATTTTATTTTTTGGTCCATTATTCTTCAATAAGTCCTTCCCGGCACATAGCCACACATACTAATAGACCATGAGTATATTTTCTTTAAAGTACTTAAATAAACGCGTCCCGTTGTGTCGCAGAAAATTGGACTCCGATAATACTAATAGACTTGGACCCCCTCCCCCCCCACCCCCCTCTTTCAAATTGCTGAATCCGCCGCTGATTTTAAGCAGACTTGATGCACAATCGAAATTACCGACTAGCATCGTATGTCGACATTTATGATTAACAGAAAAAATACTTACTTCGCATACTTTGACTGCTTTTTAAAGTCCGCAGCGTTAGTGCGTTTAAGAAATGACCATGCGTCTTGCATTTTCTTTGACTTTACACAGTTATCATATGTTACATGCACTTTCATTGGTTCAATAGTTTATTTGAACCAATCGCTGCGTTCGTAACTAACAAGTCGCAAGAGAAATAAAGAGTTGTCTACCTTTTACCAAGTGATGACGGTAGCTGACAGTTCTCCGAAAATAATTGATTAAAATGAATTTTTTTTACTGATTTTGGGCAGTCGCCCAGACGTTTTTTGTTGGGCCAGTGACAACTTTACTTTGAACAACTTTTGGTCGCCCAGACAAGGTATTAATCGCCATTGGCGAGTGGGCGACCGTCCGTTTCAGACACTGATTGTTTTATTTGTTTCAAATAGAAATGATTTTTATGATGAATGAAGTTAATCATGCTTAAATCTGCTCGTTTAACATATAATATTTAATACTTCCAGTTTAGGCCAGATTTTTTTGATTTTTAGATTTACGGACCCGCCGACTGCAAGTTTTGACGAAACCAAAAAAAAAAAAAAAATGAAGTCCGGCAACTGAGAGAAACTTTCAGTATTGTGAGACCTATCTACCTCTCCTGCTTCAACAGAGCCTTAAAATCATCCACACGGAATGCTAAAAAAACAAAAAAGCAAAACAATGATTTTTGGATGTATGAAAGTGCTAAATTAATTCAAACTGTGAAGTAACGTTGGTTAAAAATTTAAGAATTGAATGTTATTTTTATGTGTTTCGTTAAAATGGCATTTTTTGGTCACCATCTTAATTTTATTTTTATTTTTTTTCCCTCCTCCTACCCTCCTACCCTCAACTTTTAGGAAAAAAATCCGTAAATCAATTAATAAAAAAAAACTGGCGTTTAGAATAGCAACATATTAGAGAGCTGTGTGTACTTTTATGTACTTTGCATGCATGTTTTACTGAAACAATATTCCTAAAAATGCATGTTTGTTCTGCTTTGTGACATTTCTTTTCCATCTTCATGTGATGAGTTCAAAGTCCATTCCGGAGCAATTTTAAATTTAATATAATACATGTATACATCCTTGAGTTTAAGACCCTCAAAATCAGAGTTTAAAATTATATTTTCTGGTTGTGATTTCTACCTTCGTGTAGTAAAAAAATAAAAATCAATAAACAAATCGACCTACCTACCCTATTTTATTTGAGCTGGAGACCAGAAACACGACTTTTTTTCTTGGCCTTACACAACACCAATTATAAACAGTTCATTCATCTTTTGTTGTGAACACACTAATCCTTTTCAAAATGTTCACTGGCCATTCACTGAACAATTGTCAGTGTGTGCATGTATAACTGAGATACAAATGTTGTGTTCATAACAAAGGAATATATCAGCAAGATAAAATGTGATTTATTTACTTGAACTTGTCCCTTCTAACTAAATTTTTATGTGTTATGTAAGAATACTTAGACATGACTGTCACTGTGCTAGTTCTATAACTTTGCAAATGCCCTATATAATTCAGTGTGATTTACCAAGTATTTACAAAGACAATATGTGAATTATTTGAGACTCTTTTTCCATTTTTAATGATCATTTTTGATTTTTAGAACTTGAATAGAAACTAACCTCCAAATAATGGTAAAAAATACACTACTCACCATTTTTCAAAAGCACATGCCCCACTACAGGAGAGAGAAGAGGGATAGAGAGAAAAAGAAATAGTAGTATATATGTTTTTTTACCTCTTTAATGGTCTGTGCGTAAATGTCACTCAGCGACTGGATACATTTTTCTTTGTTTCTGCAACATTGGTTTACCAAAATATGCTCTACTGACTTGGAAATCCATCAACAATTACAAAAAAATCCCAGACAAGAAGGAGGTCTGCATAGAAAAGACAATATTTACGAATTCGTCATGCGATACTCGCGCGACAATTACAGAGTGCATTACCTGCTTTGCTTATACGCATGATCGATATAAGTACAGCTATACTTTTACGAAAAATGTTTCGTACATAAACTATAATTTTTCATAAAAGCTGAATGTTAGATATCTTACAACACTTTCATATGAATATTGTTTTATTTTGTTACAATTTATAAAATGTGACCTTGACCTGTAAATGTAAACAAACTACGAGAACAACGGGAAATTTAAATTATATTCAATGCACTCCGTAACTCTCTATCCCTCCTGTAGCGGGGTGGGGCTGTGATCAAAACTCTATCCAGGAGTTCCAATTTAAGTCCTATAAAAATGTATATATGATTATAAGTATAGTTTCTTATCACAGGTTTTTAAAATACCCGTGATTGAATATGCATAAAACGAATTATGAGTTGGTAACCCGTAATTCGACAATTTATTTTTTGGGTTTGGTCTGGGTGGCTAAAGCCGTTTATGTTTTGTCTACAGCGTTTGGATTCTCGAAATATTTTGCATGTTTATTTACACAATGGCATCATGCAACTGTTGATATGTCAACTCATTGTTGATGCGCTTGACTATCTCCCCAGGAATGTAACCGGGCTGTCCCGTGTATCGGTCTATCCTCCGAGCATGTAAAAGAACCATAGGAAACTATTTGATAATAAGAATAGGGCACGGTTCCCGGATTCTTATGTATCCTTCCCCTCTCTCTGGGGCGGCTCTAAATAACATATACTGTGTTGATGAGCCGTTAAACAACATTCAATCAATCACTCAATCAAAAACCGCATGAAAAAAAGACAAATGGAACAAATTGTTGCTCCGAAAGAAAATATAAAATTATTAGAAATCACATGAAAAAAATCAAAACGAAATTATGTCGGTAAACTTCCGGTTTGCTTTTGCTTCGCGGACGTGTTGGTGTCAAAGAAAATCAATTGATTATGAATAAACATGGCCATTTTTATAATAATTCATCAACTTCAAGTCATATCTGACCATTATCCTCCCAATCTATAAGGATTTGGCGCAACTATGTACTGGAGTGGTGCAAGCAATTGTAAAACTATGTTAGCGTAAACAGTTGACGTAAATTCGGACACGCTTTATTTCGGATGCTTTAACAACTTCTACTTTCACTACTGGGAATGAGCCAGAATGCAGGAAATCACATCTAAATTTCAAAAATGTTCTGGGGGTCTGATGCCTAGCGGCCTCCAGTGCTACATGCAACCACTGGTCGTTCGGCTTCGCATCCGAAATGTTTCATGAAAATGGTGAATGTCTCAATTTAAAATAAAGCAAATGGGACATCTTGTCTCATTGAAATTCAATCCTAGGGTGATCCCTGTCTGCACCCCATGCAGTGTATTAGGCAGAAATTCAAGAACTGGGTGTGCAAATATGCAAACAGGGCGTGCAAAATAAGTTGCTAACACGCGCTACGCGCCAATTCGCGACAAGTGGGTGTCTCTATGGTAATTTATTTTTACAGATAAAGGTGAAAAAGATACATTTTAGATCATATTTCTTCTATATATGTATACAAAACATAACAATATTGAGGAAGTAAGAATTTGGAAGTGTTTTTTTTTTTACCCCACCCACTCCCCCATTTACTGGCCGCGATTTTTCAAAAACGTCCGTACAAAAGACGGCTGCACGGTTGGCTGGCTAATACACTGACCCCATGAGTAACGTCAGGCTTTCCGTGCAGCACTCATGTAAGAGGTGGATTGACCTAAATCCAGTATTCAGTAACATCAGAGTCATCCAACATACCCTCTGAGATTGCTTGTCATAACATAAAAATCAACATTTTTACATGTGTTTATCATCGTGATGTAAAACTCGTATTATTATTTTTAAAAAATAATATTTGTTTGTTTCAGGGGACCTGGATTATTGCTGGACTTTATTTTGAACTTACATACAAGCAAGTGGACATTAAAAATGATAGTGTGTAATATTGTGTCTGGTTCATGTCATATTTTGTGTCAAGACAGAGTGTTCTTGCTTTGGACGACTGTTTGCTCTCGTCTTGCAAGGGACGGAATCAAGGAGCTGAAATTCCATTCGTGATTCACTAATATGCAGTTTGTTGAAGCAGGGGAATGTATAGTTACAGTTTACAGCCAGATTTTTACTGGTGATCCACATACTGGGATTCTCCAACTAGTGTCAGTCTGACAGTCTGTTGGAGGCAGTGACAGACACAAGAAAAATGTCGCGTGTCTGGTAACCTCTCAACCCACGTTTCTAGTTGACAGAGAGAAGCAAATTGGTGAACATAGCGCTTGCCAGACTGATGAACAAAAAACTAAAAGTTGAATGCAGGAGTGTGTGAGCGGTGCAAGTACAAATGCTAATCCAGATATCCAGTCAATTAGCAAATAATTTTCACTGGCAGTGATGCACTGCTTGTCGGCAATGGAACGACCAAATTATGGTCAACGTGTAGAAAAAGTATGGTGATAGATGACTGTTAATGGACTCGTTTTTCTTGAATATATCTGGTGGGTTCTCCTCACAAGGGATGTCATCCCTCTACCAACTGTCAGAACCTTTGTTGTGGTTTGTGTTGACGAAAATGCTAAAACTGTTCGTTGGTGAGTATATTGTGTGCCCTGCCATTACATTAAAATATTTTTTCTAAATTCTTAGTTTATTAGCTCTAATGGCCAAGTGCCAGCAGAGCTTATGGGATGGCGAGTTGTCCGTCATCTGTCCGTCGTTAACTTTTGTCTCGTTAAGACGATAGGGCCTTAATTTTTCATCTGATCTTTACCAAACTTTACCAGATTGTTAATATCAATGATAGCTCGGACAAGTTCGAAAACCAGCCCGATTGGACCTCTAACATCCGAGTTGTGACCCTTGATTTAGTTAAAAAGCTATGTTTTGCCTTGTTAAGACGATAGGGCCTTCATTTTTAGCTCTACTGGCCAAAGGCCATGAGGGCTTATGCGCTCGTCCGTCCGTCTGTCCGTCCGTCTGTAAGCAATGTTTTTAAAGCGACATCTCTGAAACCGCTTGAAGGATTTTGATGAAACTTCATCACAATGTTACTTGGGAGAGCCCCTCTCAGATTTGTGTTTTTCATGGCCGCCAGTCATCCAAGATGGCCGCCATGGCTAAAACTAGGTCAAATTTAAGAAAATTTCAAACGACATCTCCGAAACCACTTATTCCATTCTTGTGAAATATCATATACATGTTCCTTGGGTTGGCCTCTATCAAGTTTGCATTTTTCGTTTTCGTCTAATAATCAAAATGGCGACCCAAAGTTTACATAGAGTTATATAGGAAAAGGTTAAAAATGACATCTCATCTGAAACCTCTTGAAGGATTTTGATGAAACCTAATCACCATGATAGTTGGGATAGTCCTTCTCAGATTTTTGTTTTTTTGCCGCCGCCAGTCATCCAAGATTGCTGCCATGGCTAAAACTAGGTCAAATTTAAGTAAATTTCAAACGACATCTCCTCTGAAACCACCTATTCCATATTTGTGAAATATCATATACATGTTCCTTGGGTTAGCCTCTATCAAGTTTGTGTTTTTCATTATCGTCATATAATCAAAATTATTCAAAATGGCCGCCACGATAACCCAAAGTTTACGCAGAGTTATATATAGATATAGGAAACGTGTTACTTGGGTTGACCTCTATCATGTTGATGTTTTTGAATCACATCATGCAAGTAGAGTGTCTTAACAGGCCCTCTTGGGCCTCTTGTTCATTTTATCTTTATCAAACTTTAATAGAGTGTTAATATCAATGAAAGCTCAGATGACAAGTTCAAAAACCAGCCAGATTGGACCAGTAACAGTGGAGTTATGGCCCTTGATTTAATTAAAAATGCTATATTTTGCCACCCTTTAAGACGATAGAGCCTTAATTTTTCATCCGATCTTTACCAAACTTAATAGATTGTTAATATCAATGAAAGCTCAGACAAGTTCGAAAACCAGCCAGATCGGACCAGTAACAGCGGAGTTATGGCCCTTGATTTCGGTCAAATATATATTTTGCCTTGTTAATACTGTAGGGCTAGGGCCTTCATTTTTGTCTTGCCTTTTCGAGGAAAAAAAGAGACATAGGTGTTGCTTTTCCGGTGGCGGCAGCGGCGGCGTCAACATTCAAGTTTTGCGTTTAGGTCATTTTCTAACAAACTGTATGGACTAGACCTTTCAAACTTTGCTTATAGTTGTATCTTGGGTGATACATCGCAACGTGACAAAGCAAATGTGGAAGTGACCTTGACCCTCCAAGCAAAGGGCAGATAATTTAATAATTTTTAGGTTCAACTTTTGCGTTTAGGTCACTTTTTCACAAACTGTATGCACTAGACCTTTAAAACTTTGCTTATAGTTGTATCTTGAGTGGTACATCGCAATGCGACAAAGCAAATATGGAAGTGACCTTGACCCTCCAAGCAAAGGGCAGATAACCTTATAATTTTTACCTTCAACTTTGGCGTTTAGGTCACTTTTTCACAAACTGAATGCATGCACTAAGACCTTTCAAACTTTGCTTATAGTTGTATCTTGAGTGGTACTTTGCAACGTGACAAAGCAAATGTGGATGTGACCTTCACCATCCAAGCAAAGGGCAGATAACTTTAATTGATACATTTACATCACTTTCTCATGAACTATAATTATGCACTAGATGTTTTAAAACTAATTTATAGCTTAATCATTGGAAGAAAACATATTCTGTTTTGACATAGTTGTGTCTTGGGTAGTGCATCTACCTTGACCTACTTTTTGGAGCTGATGATTTTTAGCTGTACTGGCCAAGGGCCTTCATTTTTCATCCGATCTTTACCAAACTATTTTTCATCCGATCTTTACCAAACTTGAGCAGATTGTTAATATCAATGCAAGCTTGCACAAGTTCGAAAACCAACCAGATCGGACCAGTAACAGCGGAGTTATGGCCCTTGATTTAGTTAAAAATGCTATATTTTGCCTTGTTAATGTTCATCTGATCTTTACGAGATGTTTTGCCTTTTTTTTTATTATTAGTATATTTTTTTTGTTTACATTTTTTTTAATATATATATTATTTTTTTTGGTTTTGATTATTTTTTTTTATTTTTTTTTTTATTTATTTATTTTTTTAAATTATTTATTTAAATTCATAAAAAAAATATTTATTGATTTTTTTTTATTTTTTTTTTTAAATGTTTTATTTCATTTCTTTTTTTAATTACTTTTAATTTTTTTTTTAGTGTTAGCGCCGTGTTAGCTGGAATAATAGCTATGATTTCTAGTTGTGCCTATTGATTTTTTTCCGGTTCGTTGATTTTTGATGGAGTTACGGCCCCTTGACATTTTTACTTTTAAATTTCTTCTCGGCGCTACTCCTCCTAAACGCCTTGTTGGATTTCGACGAAATTTTTTGCAGGAAGCCTCAGTATGATGTCCAGTTGTGCAAAGCGCGGTATATCAATGAAATCTTTTTACAAGTTCAAAAACCAGCTAGATATTGTTAGTAACGACAGGTTATGGCTCTTGATTTTTTTTGGAAAATGCTATATTGTATTTTCCTTTGTTAAATCTGTAGTTACTTCATTTTTAGCATGGTGAACTTGTTCACCAAGCTATAGTTACCGTAGTCAATTAGTTAACAATTTGAATTGCACATGCATGATATCTCGTGAAGTATTACACACAGGATCATGACATTTCATAAATTGACTGCCCAAGGGACAAGAATGATCCCTATTGTTTTTGAGTTCACTAGGTCAAAGGTCAAGGTCTTGGTGACACACATGATCCTTAAATTTCATAGACTGCCCTTGGGACAAGGATGATCCCTATTGTTTTTGAGTTCACTAGGTCAAAGGTCGAGGTCTTGGTGACTCATGATCATGAAACTTCATAGACTGCCCTTGGGACAAGGATGATCCCTATTGTTTTTGAGTTCACTTAGGTCAAAGGTCAAGGTCTTGGTGACACATGATCCTAAAACTTCATAGACTGCCCATGGGACAAGGATGATCTCTAATGTTGTTGAGGTCATTAGTTTCAGTAGGTCAAGGAGATATTGACCGGACACCTAGGAAATGCTTTTCACATTAAAACCTAAAAAGCAGGCATAAAATGCCCCCATTAAGCAGCTCTCTTGTCGATAACCATTCACTCATTTTCGAGTTTTTCTGAATTCTCAATAAAAAAGCTTGTTTGAATATATGCCACACTCCCTTTAAATCCCTTGTTTCATAAGAATGATGTTGCTTTTCATAAGGCATAAAATGTGAAAACAATTTGTATAACGCTACTTAGCATTCCCTGTTGTAATTATGGAACTAGTTACTCAGGAATATGTCACTTACACGAACATAAAGCTGTGTTTTCATTGTTTCAATACACATATATGCATTTATATTACAGGGTTTAGGAGATATTACACTGGTTGGCCGGCAATTCTCTGCTGGCACTACAGATGAAAGCTGTGTTTTTCTGACCTGTCTATGGCTGTCGACGGATGCAACACCAGATTTCTCACATGATGCTTTCAAGACCAAACATGTGCATTGTGCTGCCACACTGCGATGGCAGAGTAGTTACTGGTTTGTTAAAAACCTTTGTTAGCGTAAAACTGGACATCCATTTGTACATTTTTCGTGGTCTGTGTTCGTATCCACGTCAGTGCAAAAATCGCACATTGTGCGATTCATCCTGGATGCGGACAATGGAACTGATCAATGGATTCTTCCCAACATTTTCTATATATAACAGATTTTTCACTGACACGGACACAGATCACATACAAATGGATGCTCAGCTTAAGTTTGTCATATATTAACTTGGCTTTAGCCAAAGTGATGATTTTCTTCAGCTTTAGTTTTTATTTATACTCAATGAGTTGTAAAATTAGTGCTTCTACTGTTGAAGGGATACACTGCAATCTTTATTTGTTTAAAGCCCGCGGAGTCCTGTTAGTTTTTCTACATTACTTTAAAATTGTTGCAGTTATTAATATTAATTATATAAAAAGTTCAAACCAAATTGTTTTTACATATTACTTACTATTGATAATATTGCACTAATAATATATTGCAACATTTGGTAAAATAACAAGCGTCTCTGAATGGTTAACAATGTTGAGTTGTAAACCTTTGCCTCTTACCGCTGCGCGTTCGAATCCCACTGGGAGCTCGACTTGTAAGTGAGGAAGTGTTGATTCTTACGGATGGCGGGAGGTGTACATTACTGGTTCTACTCAGGAAAGTGGGTGGTCTGTCTCAACCACAAAAAATCGACCATCATAAATAAGCATGTGTTGAAAATGACGTAAAACGCCATACAAACAAACAAAAATTGCCGTGTGTCCTTTAATGTTTTTTTGCTTTATTAAAGGATTCTTTATTATTGTTTATTGAAATGTAAAAACTCACAAGGTTCTGTGATATCATATGGAGCTAACCGTCTTTGGGCAGTACTTTCTAAACCTTATCATCAGAACCCTGTTGAGTTTATAGTAATGTTTTAAATTGTAAACCAATTTAATGGTCAGTAACACTCTGCCTGTGGCTGAGTCCCTTTAAATTTATCTTTCATGCCTGACCATGGTAATATGTTTTTTAATTTAGAGTGATGGATAAGGCGAAATAAAACTGTGGTTCCTATTATTTGCTTAAAAAATAGGGTAGGTAGGTAGGGAAAATATTATATATAATTATATATATATGTTTTTGGCATGAAATGTTTACCGTCGGCCCTTAAACACTGGGTCGGTCATGAAACCGGAACCACACATAATTTTATTTGGCCTAATTGTAACTTAGGTCTAAGTTAACAGGCAATTTTGCCACACATATTAAAAAACATGTCCATGTATTTAGTGTTTCCCCTAAAGCAGAATGGTGGGGTAGCACTCTATATTTTGATGCTTTAAAATGTTTTACTTTCACTTCGCATTTTTCAGATTATTTTTTGAAATCTTATTCACTTGAAAAGAAACCTAACGGCTACGTGTTACACCTTCATTCACTAGATAAATAATGAATTGTTTATAAAAAAAAAAGAAAGGAAAATAAATGAGTGAGAAATGCCTTTATATTTTATTTCCTGTTACATTAAAATTGGCATTTTCTTCCCTTTTTTTTTTTCATTTTAAGATTTCAAACACTGGAAAATGCCCATTATGCTTAGTCTTGCATGCTTAAAAATGCCCCTTTTTTAGGAAGTACCCTGCCCTTTTTAAATGCTGGGGGAAACACTATATGGTCACTATTTTTATAGGATTCCTTTATAAAATTAGCCACATTTTTTCAACGGTTTCATATGGTATTTATATACCTGTAATAGTTGTATATGATATAAATTTACGAAGTTTCGTTTTCAAAACATTTTCATATATAATTTTCATCAAAAAATCTGTGTCAACTTGTATATGATTCTCATATGATATGATTCATAAATAAAAGATTTTATATGAGAATTGGATACTCCTCCTTTTTTTAAAGTACAAATGTATCATATAATAGGTATGAGAATCATATAAGAATCTTATAATACATGTGTGTGGCGAAATTGGTAGTGTATAAGTATATATATATATATAATAGTGGTATATATATATATATACTAGTGTACTTATTTTCAGATTAACTTGACCCTTGATGGTCACAATTGTATAATGATGCATCCTATATTTTCTGAAAAAACATTTAAATCTTAGAGATTCTTTTTTTTTTAGGAATTTTATGTTTGAAAACAGCACCAACTCATTCACTTCATTCTAATTAAAATAATATAAATAACATATTTTAATTTTAAAAAAAATGAAGGAACTTAAAATCAGTGATTTTAGTTACCTGAGAGTCCTGCATCTAGGACTCATAATATTTGCTAGGGACTCCCAATTAAAGAATATCAGCATATGTCCTCTTTGGTCATTAAAATTATGGAAATATCAATATTAAAGGCCACCCAAGTTGAGGAAAGATTTGAAGGTGAAAAAAAAAGAAGGTGAATCACAACAGGACAGTTTTTCCAAAGGACTCGTAAATCCATAATAACACAACTGTAAATAAATCACTGACAATTTTAAGGAATATTTAAAATGAGATCAGTCCAACCTTCGATTACCATAAGTATTATAAATACCATCTACAAGCAGATATTCCATTACCTAGGTCTTATAGATACCACCTACAAGCAGATATTCCAATAAGTATTATAAATACCACCTACAAGCAGATATTCCATTACCAAGGTCTTATAAATACCACCTACAAGCAGATATTCCATTACCTAGGTCTTGTAGATACCACCTACAAGCAGATATTCCATTACCTGAGGTCTTATAAATACCACCTACAAATATAAATACTGCCTACAAGCAGATATTCCATTACCTAGGTCCTATAAATACCACCTACAAGCAGATATTCCATTACCTAGGTCCTGTAAATACCACTTACAAGCAGATATTCCATTACCTAGGTCCTATAAATACCACCTACAAGCAGATATTCCATTACCTAGGTCCTATAAATACCACCTACAAGCAGATATTCCATTACCTAGGTCTTATAAATACTACCTACAAACAGATATTCCATTACCTATGTCCTATAAATACCACCTACAAGCAGATATTCCATTACCTAGGTCTTATAAATACCACCTACAAGCAGATATTCCATTACCTAGGTCCTATAAATACCACATACAAGCAGATATTCCATTACCTAGGTCTTATAAATACCACCTACAAGCAGATATTCCATTACCTATGTCCTATAAATACCACCTACAAGCAGATAATCCATTACCTAGGTCCTATAAATACCACCTACAAGCAGATATTCCATTACCTAGGTCTTATAAATACCACCTACAAGCAGATATTCCATTACCTAGGTCCTATTAATACCACCTACAAGCAGATATTCCATTACCTAGATCCTATAAATACCACCTACAAGCAGATATTCCATTACCTAGGTCTTATAGATACCACCTACAAGCAGACAATGAATCATCACTTTAAAAGGATGTAATCTATGTGCATAACAATATATATTACAGAAAAGACATTATAAAAATAGAGATGTGAGTTAATACTGGCACCAAGTTGTGAGTGCCTTTCAGGTGAGACATATGAATCTGCATATTTCTTTGTTAAAAGTATGTGTACACAACTAAACAGTAAAGAATGAGGGTAATACTGGGCATGTGAAAGACATAAATATCACTGAACAAAATTCAATATTAGACATGCATTGGTAGGGAAAATAATTTTATACACTGTGCACAAACAAAGCTACAAAGCTAATTCACCCAAAAAGAACTTCATGTACTCATTTTAAAGCAGCATTTTTATTTCATCCAAGTATACCATATAAGTCCCATTGCAAAACAATAAATCTCTGAAATAAATCAACCAAAAACGTGGCAAATAATGCCTGTAATTCAGTCATTAATACTATACATTCTTTAACTGTTTGGGTGATTAATACCAGTAGTGCTCCATGGCTGGGATAGTAAAGACACTGTGTCTAAAACTTTCACCTCTCGTGGCTGGGCAGTAAAGACACTGTGTCTAAAACTCTCACCTCTCGTGGCTGGGCAGTAAAGACACTGTGTCTAAAACTCTCACCTCTCGTGGCTGGGCAGTAAAGACACTGTGTCTAAAACTCTCACCTCTCGTGGCTGGGCAGTAAAGACACTGTGTCTAAAACTCTCACCTCTCGTGGCTGGGAAGTAAAGACACTGTGTCTAAAACTCTCACCTCTCGTGGCTGGGCAGTAAAGACACTGTGTCTAAAACTCTCACCTCTCGTGGCTGGGAAGTAAAGACACTGTGTCTAAAACTCTCACCTCTCGTGGCTGGGCAGTAAAGATACTGTGTCTAAAACTCTCACCTCTCGTGGCTGGGCAGTAAAGACACTGTGTCTAAAACTTTCACCTCTCGTGGCTGGGCAGTAAAGACACTGTGTCTAAAACTCTCACCTCTCGTGGCTGGGCAGTAAAGACACTGTGTCTAAAACTCTCACCTCTCGTGGCTGGGCAGTAAAGACACTGTGTCTAAAACTCTCACCTCTCGTGGCTGGGAAGTAAAGACACTGTGTCTAAAACTCTCACCTCTCGTGGCTGGGAAGTAAAGACACTGTGTCTAAAACTCTCACCTCTCGTGGCTGGGCAGTAAAGACACTGTGTCTAAAACTCTCACCTCTCGTGGCTGGGAAGTAAAGACAGTGTCTAAAACTTTCTCACCTCTCGTGGCTGGGCAGTAAAGACACTGTGTCTAAAACTCTCACCTCTCGTGGCTGGGAAGTAAAGACAGTGTCTAAAACTTTCTCACCTCTCGTGGCTGGGAAGTAAAGACAGTGTCTAAAACTTTCTCACCTCTCGTGGCTGGGAAGTAAAGACAGTGTCTAAAACTTTCTCACCTCTCGTGGCTGGGAAGTAAAGACAGTGTCTAAAACTTTCACCTCTCGTGGCTAGGAAGTAAAGACACTGTGTCTAAAACTCTCACCTCTCGTGGCTGGGAAGTAAAGACACTGTGTCTAAAACTCTCACCTCTCGTGGCTGGGAAGTAAAGACACTGTGTCTAAAACTCTCACCTCTCGTGGCTGGGAAGTAAAGACACTGTGTCTAAAACTCTCACCTCTATCGTGGCTGCGGGTTTGAATCCCACTAGGATCTCGACTTGTCAAGTGAGAAAGTGTCAATTCTTACGGATGGCAGAAGGTATGCAGTACTGGTTCTACACAGGAAAAATGAAATGATCTGCCTACACCACAAACAAATTGAGCGTCATATAATATTATGGCATAACTTGTGTCAAAAATGATTCAAAACACCCTTGAAACAAACATTAATACTATGAAATATTGTAATTAACTGAGTCATTAATAATATACAATATTATAACTGAGACAAAAAGGATTTACTGAAACCATCATTACACCTTAGTATGTTAAAATCATTTGGTAATAATTATGGGACCACGGAGATACAATGATTCACCAAACAATTATACGCTGGTGTTTTTAAACGGTTTGTAATAATAAGGGTGCCAAAGACAGGGCAGGAAAATTTGTTTCTGAGTTAGTCTTCCTACACTATATTTGAATGGTCAAATTGATAGTTTCAGAATTTATCTGATTTCTTCTCATCTTGCATCATTAAGCACATTCATTCATTCATTGATGTTTTAAAGTAACTTAGCTGCCAAATGTAACAACACTGCCTTTATACCAGGTTTAAAGTCTCACCACACACTTAAATTTTGTTCTTTTGGTCTTTACTTAAATTCCATTCTGAATAAGACATGCCATGGCTAAAAAGAGTTTCTTGAAATAAGTTATTAAATTTCTGCTCACAAAAATTGGTACTGAGACACTTTTTAATTTTAATGTAACACATTATTTTCGGTTTTCATCCCACAGTTTTGACAATTATATACTCATTGAGCACCCATAGAAGTCATATTTCGCTATACGTGTCATCCAGTCATATTTCGCTATCCGTGTCATCCAGTCATATTTCACTATCCGTGTCATCCAGTCATATTTCGCTCTCCGTGTCATCCAGTCATATTTTGCTATCCATGTCATCCAGTCATATTTCGCTCTCCGTGTCATCCAGCCATATTTTGCTCTCCGTGTCATCCAGTCATATTTTGCTATCCGTGTCATCCAGTCATATTTTGCTATCCGTGTCATCCAGTCATATTTTGCTATCCGTGTCATCCAGTCATATTTCGCTATCCGTGTCATCCAGTCATATTTTGCTGTCCGTGTCATCCAGTCATATTTCACTGTCCGTGTCATCCAGTCATATTTTGCTGTCCATGTCATCCAGTCATATTTCGCTGTCCATGTCATCCAGTCATATTTCGCTATCCATGTCATCCAGTCATATTTCGCTATCCGTGTCATCCAGTCATATTTCGCTATCCGTGTCATCCAGTCATATTTCGCTATCAGTGTCATCCAGTCATATTTCGCTATCCGTGTCATCCAGTCATATTTCGCTATCAGTGTCATCCAGTCATATTTCGCTATCCGTGTCATCCAGTCATATTTCGCTCTCCGTGTCATCCAGTCATATTTCGCTATCCGTGTCATCCAGTCATATTTTGCTGTCCGTGTCATCCAGTCATATTTCACTGTCCGTGTCATCCAGTCATATTTTGCTGTCCATGTCATCCAGTCATATTTCGCTGTCCATGTCATCCAGTCATATTTCGCTATCCATGTCATCCAGTCATATTTCGCTATCCGTGTCATCCAGTCATATTTCGCTATCCGTGTCATCCAGTCATATTTCGCTATCAGTGTCATCCAGTCATATTTCGCTATCCGTGTCATCCAGTCATATTTCGCTATCAGTGTCATCCAGTCATATTTCGCTATCCGTGTCATCCAGTCATATTTCGCTCTCCGTGTCATCCAGTCATATTTCGCTATCCGTGTCATCCAGTCATATTTCGCTATCCGTGTCATCCAGTCATATTTTGCTATCCGTGTCATCCAGTCATATTTTGCTATCAGTGTCATCCAGTCATATTTTGCTGTCTGTGTCATCCAGTCATATTTCACTGTCCGTGTCATCCAGTCATATTTTGCTTGTCATCCAGTCATATTTTGCTATCCGTGTCATCCAGTCATATTTTGCTGTCTGTGTCATCCAGTCATATTTCACTGTCCGTGTCATCCAGTCATATTTTGCTGTCCGTGTCATCCAGTCATATTTCGCTGTCCATGTCATCCAGTCATATTTCGCTATCCGTGTCATCCAGTCATATTTCGCTATCCGTGTCATCCAGTCATATTTCGCTATCCGTGTCATCCAGTCATATTTCGCTATCCGTGTCATCCAGTCATATTTCGCTATCAGTGTCATCCAGTTGCTGTTCATCTTATCTCATTACTGCAAAAACAGAGAAATATACATGAGCAGTTATGAAAAATATCACAAGCTGAAGAACATACCTCTGTTGTTTTGTGTAAGAATCAACCTAGTCAAATGAAAGCGGGCAAAGTGTGTAGTGATACCACTGAGACAGCCAGACTTGGTATGTAAGATCATAACCAATTAACAATGTGTAGGAAGCAAGGGCAGATAAAAGCTAAAAAAAATACTGGAGTTTAACTGCACTTTATAGTTTAGTCTTTATATTGTGAAATTTGTGTCATTCTCAAGAACGATAAGGGCTAACCACACCAAACTTGGTGTGCAGGAACACAGCCAAGTAACGATGTGTAGAAAGCAAGAGCAGATAGATGTTTAAAACAGTACTGGACTTAATGACCTTTATAGTAGTCAAGTCTTAATATTGTAAAAAATTGTATCGCCTATTTCTCAAAAAAAAAAATACAAGCTAACCACACCAAACTTGGTGTGCAAGAGCGCAACCGAGTAACAATGTGAAGGAAGAAAGGACTGTTGAATCTGATAAAAAAATAAATTACTGTCCTGGATATTTTAATACTGTAACATGTGTTGCATATTCCTAAAAACAGAGCTGACCACACCAAACCTGATGTACAAGATCACAGCCAAGTAATGATGAATAGGAAGAAAGGATAGATATATTCTTTCAGGAGTTTTTGCCTTTCATAGTTTTAAGTTGAGTGTGTGTTGTTTCTCATCAAAAACTATAAGGGTCAACCACACTAAACTTAGTGTACATGATCACCACCAAGTAAAAGTGTTTAGGTGTATAAGGCAGATGTATTGGATTCAATTTGAATGATTAATTACCCTTTTAATGTATGAAAGCAACATCTTGTAAAAAATGTGTGTGATCTTCTACTAAAAAAACCTATAAGGTCTAATCACACCAGACTCGATGTGCAAGGTCACTACCAAGTAATAATGCGTAGGAAGCAAGGGCAGATAAACGTGATAAATATTACAGAAGTTTTTGCCCTTTATTGTTTTTAAATCTAGTATTAAACATTCTTAAAATATGTGCTATACACTTTTTTAAAATCTATAAGGGCTATCCATATGTAACTTGGTGTGCAAGATCATTACCAAGTATCTATCCATTCCTCTAAATCACTACCGGTAAACTTTGGTAGTTTCCTATCCATAGTTATGAAAGCGGTCTTAGATCACCAACCTTCTTTTGTCAACTTCCAAATCCGTGCTTAACTACACTTTTGACAGAACATCACGCATTTTCTCCAACTCATCCTGAAGGAGTTTAATTTTTTCATTTGCCATTTTAGTTACTAACACTTTTAAAAAAAACAAGCCTCAACAATCAACCTTATGGCAACTACACTATACAGAATGAATCAACAGTACCAACAATGGCAAAGTATTAACCACTGAACAAACTTCTTTCGACCAATCGTTTTAATCAAACATGTGAAAGTAACTGATCAGGATGAATGCCATCCAAATAATGTTTAAAACTAATACTTCTCATTATAGTTTTACCCAACCCTTTCCTTGTATTTATCAAATCCTATTTAAATCTTGGAGACTGTACATTTTTTTTGCTGAAATGAACCCATTGATTGTGCTTGATCAAACAATTCAAAATCATCCTCTCGAAGAATATTCGTGACAGGCAGGCCCTTCGCCGAATACCACTGAACTATAGAATAAGGGGGTATTTCGAGAAAAATCAGCTGACATACTTTGCCTCAACTCCAGTCTCTTACCAACCCTACAAGTTAGATCACATGTGCCCAACCATACACATAATATGACAGCCTCATTCTGGCGCAATATGCTTTCTGTGTGTCGTGTCAACCAAAAATACCCTTCTGAAAGCCTATACCCAACATTAATTCAATATCTCATTCAGGCAAGGTATGTGGTTTTAAATGTCGTCCCTTGCTGTCACTTAGTAGAATTACTCTGTTTTGAACAGTGCTGAACCCCTGAATGGTTTCGTCAACAATTTCTTAACATTAATTTACACTAAAAACGACACATCCAAAGTGTTGAGCAAATCTAAGGAAAGGAATGGAGCCAAAAAAACAACAAAATAGTTATTCAATTGCAAATCTCTTGCCAGCTATCAAGGTACCCCCCATGATGAATAGATGCCTGTATAGATATTGACGGAACTATAAACCTTAATATAACTGAACAGCATGAAGGCATCCACTTAATATGCACAAAAATTACTCAAATCTTAAATACCTTGAAAACTTACAACATTTCTCATTTTCAATAAAAAAATATTAAAATATTACACAAAAAATACACCTGAACGTCACCAAACTTTTAATGACTCATTAAATATAAATAAAGAACAGCTCGTAACAAAATACAGGGCTTTTTTTCGGAAATAGGGGCAAGAGGCCCAGGCCCTTCAATAGGGGGAAAAACATGATTTTTGAGTTAAAGGGGAAAAAAGAATGCGATTTCGAAACATGAGAAAGTTAGAGGGGGGAAATAATGTACAGCAAAAAAAAAAAAAATATTTTTTTTTTATGGGAATTTTCTCATCCAAAGAGGAGGAAAAAGTATTCTGTTTCGCTAGGGGAAGGGGCCGATATGGAAGGGGCCGATATCGGCCCCTTATTCTGAATTGAAACCCCCCCTGAAATATAACAATTACTTGCATAGGACATGAAGAGTAATGCATTACAAGTAACAGTCTCAAACCAGAGTACATTTCTGACTGTTCAATAGCTCATAATACGTAACTTCCTCCCATGAACCCTTAACCCACTAAACAAGACTATAATAGCCCATGAGTCCATTGTAAACCCAAATCAGCCTGCGAGTAACTCGCAAACCAAAAAACTGTCTGGCTGCTGATCAGTCACATAAATGGGATGGTCTTAATTCAAAGAAAGAACAGTCCATTATATATATGTAGCGGGTTATGCATTAAATAAATTATTGATCACTACTGAATCTCCAAATAGCACATGTTATCTTTGAACTCTCCAGTTTCTAATAATCATGACATTCAATCTGTGAACTCCCTTTGTTACTAATAATCCTTACATGACGCATCGTACCCCGTGTACATACGTGTACTCATCAATCAGACATCGTACCCCGTGTACATACGTGTACTCGTCAATCAGACAAAGGTACTAGCAAAATAGCGAATAACTCTAAATAAATTAATTCAATATTTTCTCTCCAAATCTTAACTTTCCTGCAATGGCCCATCTCGGCATCTCATGCAAGTCACATTTGATGTGTGTCAACAGATGTTTAGTTGACATGTATGAATGTAGTTGACAGGTATGCATGTTGTTCAGTAATTGACAGATGTGTAGTTGACTGGTATGTAGTTGATAGGTAATGTAGTTTGGTAATTGACAGATGTGTAGTCGACAGGTATGTATGTATTTTGGTAATTGATATATGTGTAGTTGACTGATATTTAGTTGACAGGTATTAATGTAGTTTGGTAATTGACAGGTGTGTAGTTGACAGGTATTAATGTAGTTTGATAATTGACATATGTGTAGTTGTCAGGTGTGCAGTTGACAGGTGTTAATGTAGTTTGGTAATTGACGTATGTGTAGTTGACAGGTGTGTAGTTGACAAGTATTAATGTAGTTTGGTAATTGACATGTGTAGTTGACTGGTATGTAGTTGACAGGTATTAATGTAGTTTGGTAAATGACATATGTGTAGTTGACAGGTGTGTAGTTGACAGGTATTAATGTAATTTGGTAATTGACAGATGTGTAGTTGACAAGTGTGAATGTAGTTGAGAGGTATGAATGTTGTTTGGTAATTGACAAATGTCCAGGTACTCAAAAGCACTCAAAACCAATCCTCATTGAACATAGTGTTAACTAATCAGGTATACATTCAAATTCTCATGGTAAATGAATGAGTCAATATCACATAAGCTTGTTCACATATTCGCATGGCGTCCCGTTTTATTGTTTAACAGATAACATGGTTGCTAATTGCTGTACCTTTTTGGTATTATGTGAAAATACATTATGAAAGGTTACATTCCACCAATTATTCAGACTTCATAAGGTAACACTCCACTAATTGTTACATAAGATTCCACTAAGTTTTTTATTATGTATCCTGTAATTTAAAAGATAATCGTTTCATATTTTCTTTTTTTGGATGTGAAAATACATTATGAAAACCACTTAATGTTACATTCCACTAATCATACAGACTTCATAAGGTTACACTCCACTAATTTTTACAGAAGATTCCATTTATTTATACCCCCTCGCCAAACAAGGCTGTGTGGGGCTATGTAGGAGAATCACTTTCGAGTTATTTAGCAGATAATGGTTGCATATTTGCTTTTCTATTTAGGTATGATGTGGCAATACTTAATGAAAACCATATACGGATACACTCCACTAATTATAAGACTTCATAAGGTGACACTCCACTTTTTACTTAAGACTATATATATTTTAATAATTTGTCGCGTTATTTTAACATATTGCATATTGTCTTTTCCTTTTTCTTATTTAATATGTCCACATATTTTTATTATTATTTGCAATTGAGACTCGGCTTCAGATTATTCTCACGCATCCATATTAAGGAAGGGATGTCTATTCTGACTGGACACCAATGTGGGAGTATTAATCATCTTCAAATTCTTTGCATTAAATTTGTTCTTTTATGAATTTAAATGCAAATACAGAATCAGTACCTTTTTTGGAGGATACACACACATTCAAACAGGTCACCAAGCCGGGGTATTAATCACCTTTAGTAATAGCTCTATAGTTGTGGGGGTCATTCCATTTGTACTGTAACCAAATGTATTAGGCGGTTATTTCTACTGTTCATTTAAACACAAACCCAATCAACTGGAATGATTGTACCCATTACAGCAGGAAGCAAGGGCAGAGCAAGTGGATATAGATTACAGGAGTTGAAGCACCTTTAAATTTAAAATAATGTTAAATTTGTGTTGCCTACTACTAAAATCTAAAACACTATTACACAACAAACTTTAATATTTAAGTATTCAAGATCATTATCAAGTAATGTTATGTAGAAAGTAAGGGCAGATAAAAAAATACAAAAGCTATAGTTCTTTTTAATTTAATGTCAAATCTTAATATTGTAAAATTTGTATTGGCTTCTCCTAAAAAACAGTAAGCGCT
Organism: Cyrtodaria siliqua; assembly: GCA_037043455.1. Taxonomy (NCBI): domain Eukaryota; kingdom Metazoa; phylum Mollusca; class Bivalvia; order Adapedonta; family Hiatellidae; genus Cyrtodaria; species Cyrtodaria siliqua. Next base: position 145,231 of record JAWPHD010004322.1, on the reverse strand, counting down.
TACCACTCCAAATTTGATGTTCAAGGTCAGTACCAAGTAATGATTTGTAGGAAGCAAGGGCAGATAAGATTAATACAAATTACAAGAGTTATACACTATCATTTAATGTGAAGTTATTGTAAAGTTTGTGTTAACTGTAAGGGCTAACCATATCAAACTTAGTTTTCTATCTTATTATCAAGTAATTTGTGTTGGAAGCAAGAGCAGATAATTGGGTACAGATTGCAAAAGTAATAGCGCTTTTATAATACTTTAATGTGAGGTCTTAATATGGTAATATTTGTGTTGCCTGCATCTTAAAAAATAATAGGAGCTAACCACAACTGATGTGATGTGCAACAAATGATGTGTAGGAAACAGGGGCAGATAAATTGGATAAATACAGGAGGAATTGCCCTTGATATTTGATAGAAAATCTATATAGTAAAATAGTGTGTTGTTTATTTCTAAACAACTATCAGGACTAACCACACAACACTTGGTGGACAAGATCTTAATCAAGCAATCAAGTGTGGGAGGCAAGGGCAAATATTAAAATAGTAACTACTCAAGTTATCAGCTTTCCTATTTTGTTGAAAAGTTGAAAAGTATATTGCAAATACATGTATTGTAAAATGTGTGTCATCTACTCCTCTTAATTAAACAATCTTGACGGTTTTTATCATTAAAATCAGCCTTTTGATTTATTATTTCAGTATAATTTTTACTTTAAACCTGCTTGCATATAATTAAATAGGATTTTTTTAGCTGTACTGGTTTTGAATCTCTACAGGCCTAAGGCCAGCAGAGCTGATGGGATGGTGAGTTGTCCTCCATCTGGCCTTCGTCCATCTGTTAACTTTTTCCTAGTGAACACGATAGGGCCTTCATTGTTCATGATAGGGCCTTCATTGTAACTGATAGGGCCTGCATTATTAATCGGATATTAATCATACTTTACCAGGGTCTTTATATCGATGAATTTTTGCGCACAATATGACCTATTTATGTGTCGACATGCCGTAAAACACCATTCATTCATTATATCGATGAAAATTTGTAGGAGTTCAATAAATAGTCAGATCGCTTTGGTAACACCTGAGTTATGGCCCTTGGTTTGTTGGAAGATGTCATATTCTGCCTTGTGGATTTTATAGCACCTTCATTTTGAACTTTACCAAATTCGGCGAGATTGTTGATATTAATAAAAGCTTGGATAAGTTCAAAACCCAGCTATATCGCACTAGGAACACCTGAGTTATGGCCCTTTGATTAATTGAAAAAATGCCATATTCAGCTTTGTCAAAACTCTAGCACCTCCATTTTGTTTGTATTTTATCTATACCAAGCTTGGCCATATTGTTGATATTGATGATGGCTTGGACAAGTTTGAAATCCAACTATATGGGATAGGTAACATCAGAGTTATGTGCCTTTGAATTAATTGAAAAATGCCATATTCAGCCTTTTGAACACTTTAACATCTTCATTTTGTATTTGATCTTCACCAAACTTGGCCAGACTGTTGATATTATTGAAAGCTTGGAAATGTTTGAAAATCAAACGTATCAGAATAGTTGCAACAGAATTACGGCCCTTAATTTATTTCAGAATGCCATATTCAGTCTTGTGAACACTCCAACACCTTCATTTTTATTTGATCTTTACCAAACTTGGCCAGATTGTTGATGTTGATGAAAGTTTAGACAAGTTCGAAAAACACCTATATCAGATTGGTAACACCAGATTGATGGTCCCTGATTTATTGGAAAATGCCATATTCTGCTTTGTGAAAACTCGGGCAAATTCATTTTGTATTTGATCTAAACCAGACTTAGCCAGATTGTTGATATCAGTGAAAGATGAATCATATTTGAAAACCAGCTATTATAATGCATTGGAAACACCAGAGTTGTAGCCCTTGATTTATTGAAAAATGCCATATTGCACCTTGTGAACACTCTAGCACCTTCATTTTGTGTCTGAAACTTTACCAACCGAACTTGGTAAAATTGTTGATATCAGTTTAAGCACTAGATTAGGAACACCAGAGTTATGACCCTTGATTTATTGAAAAATGCTATATTTTGTTTTGTTAAATCTCTAGGAAACTTCATTTTTCATTTGATCTTTATCAAACTTGGTCAAGAATGTTTATATCAATAAACGCTTAAACAAATTCAATAAACAGCTAAATTTGAGCAGACCTCAAAGTGATCTATTGAGATCACTCTTTGTTCATCGTCCATCCATCATTAGCCGCTTCTTCAAACAACTTCCCCTCAGATTTGTGAAAATTAGGTCAATGCGTCATCGAAGACGGTGGTCTTGACCAGAAAAGGTTGAAACCTTGAAAATCTTTTTCTCAAGAACCTTCGAACAGATTTCCGTGTTTTTCCTTACAAACGATCGGAAACCCCTAGGCTATCCAATTTGTTCAAATGAAATCCCCAGGGTGAAAAATGATCATGCCACAGGGGTCCAAAGTTTGAACACAGAGATTTTGCATTTTTGTCAAAACAGTTTATGGATCTCGACTTAGCGATCACAATGTCATCCGGGTGTATATACTGATCTTGACTTAGCGGTATATGTTTGTCAGTTAGTTTGTTTGTTTATATCTAAATCATTATTTGCAAGGTTTTTACCAAAAATCACCAGAATGTTTCTTATAAGGAGCATAACATGATGTCTGTAAGGGTTAAAGATGCCACAATGTACCAACTATTGGTCATCTGTTGGTTATACCTGAAGGTATTGGTGGTCTAGAAATATCTTGTGTGTCTATATCGTCTATAGGAGCGTAACATGATGTGTGTAAGGGTTAAAGATGCCACAATGTACCAACTATTGGTCATCTGTTGGTTATACCTGAAGGTATTGGTGGTCTAGAAATATCTTGTGTGTCTATATCGTCCCATAGTTTTCAACTGATTCTTTCGAAACTGACAGGATGCTTACTTTTGATGTTAAGATGTGCATACGGATTTGGCATAAAAATCGACCTTACCGGAGTTATGACACATTTAACTTAAAATTTTACGTTTTCCGAGGATTATTTTCATTGAGTGGATCCATGTCCCATGGACACATTTCTAGCTAATAATTCAGTTTCAATCTCTCCCTTAGTTCTGTCCTCCAGTCAGTCTTCTGAAATTTGCTTTCTTTCATTGTTTGTTCTCCGAGTGTTTGTTTTCTCATTCTTCTATATAAAAATGAACAATTGTTCCTTTGTCATGTTTAAGGTGTAAGTATCTGCACAAACAAATTGATATATTTCATAATTGTAAATTAAGAGTAAATGTATATACACTTGTAAAAGTACTTTTTCAGAAGGTAAAAATAATTTGCCCAGTCCTCCCTGTACTATCAAATTGTCAAGATCTCGACTCTGACCTAGTAGCAGTGATTTTTTTGGTAGTTTTTACTACCGAATATCGGCAGCTTCCCCTAGAAAAAAGCTCCCAATTTAATGCATATTTTCCCAATTAGAATGATACACAAATTTGAAATATTAAATTAATTAATGGGCGTCTCGCTTTTATATTTTGTCACCAGGATCAATCGAACACTTTGTAGCAGCATAGTATTATACGATACAATGATGAAGCATTCTTTAACCACGATTTTCTTCAATATCAACAATTGCCATCATGTCACATAATTCAAAATATGTAAAAAAGTTGAAAAAGAACGACGCAAAGGGCCTGTAGAGCATAAGCTCTGTGTTTAAAAGTTTAGAGAGAATCCGATTCCGATTGGTGATGACGAACCCTAAATTTTCCCAATTGAAAAGGTACCTTTGAAAAAAGGTAAAAAAAATCACTTATTAGTAAAAAGCATGGGCACCTTTTTATACTCCCACTTTCACAAAGAAAGGAAAGGAATCACGTTGTCCATAACATCCCGTCGCGTCACATAACACATTTTTGTCCGGTCCCTTTGCGTAAAATTGTGTTGCGTTACACATTTTTATTACTTGAATTTCTCAAACAGTTTTAAATGGGTTGTTCCCAAACTTCATATACACATAACAACTGATGACCTTATGTTCCTCTCCATCAAACGTTGTTGATTGCCTAATTTCTTACAGAATGATGGCCCTTTGTTTGAATTAGAGTTTAAGCAGGGGTATTCATCACCTTCAGTGATAGATCTAGTTTTTTGCCTGTTTTTTTTTTTTGGAAAAAAAAATCATCTAATAGATTGGCATAAACCAGGTGGGCAGGCAGCGGCAGCGTGTGGGCGTCAACATTTTGTGTTTTCTATATATCTCAGAATGACCATGTCCGATCTTCATCAAACTTTAACAGCACATTCCTCTCATCAAGCACTGACCATACCCTGAAAACTAGGCCACTGTGACCTACTTTCTCTAAAATATGCCTTTATCTCAGCATTACCGTGTTCAATCTTCATCAAACTTTAACAACACCTTCCTCTCAAGTACTGACCGTATCCTGAAAACTAGGTCACTGTGACCTCACTTTCACAAAAATATCCATTACGTTAACCTTTTTGTTTAAGTTTTGGCAGGGCGAATTAAGTTTTTGTTATATCTCAGCATTACCATGTCCGATCTAAATAAGAGTAGGGCAGGTTCCCGGATTCCTATGTATCCTTCCCCTCTCTCTGGGGCGGCTCTAAAAAACCTGTACTGTGTTGATGAGCCGTTAAACAACATTCAATTCAATTCATCAAATTTTAACAGCACCTTCCTCTAATCAGGCACTGACCATACCCTGAAAACTAGATCTGTGAGTAGATAACTCATCTCACTACAAATGGATAACAACTCTAGTCCCACTATAAGTGGATAATAACTAGTCCCACTACAAATGGATAACAACTCTAGTCCCACTATAAGTGGATAATAATTAGTCCCACTATAAGTGGATAATCATTAGTCCCACTATAAGTGGATAATAACTAGTCCCACTACAAATGGATAACAACTGTAGTCCCACTATAAGTGGAAAACAACTGTAGTCCCACTATAAGTGGATAATAACTAGTCGCACTACAAATTTATAACAACTGTAGTCCCACTATAAGTGGATAATAACCAGTCCCACTATAAGTGGATAATAACTAGTCGCACTATAAGTGGATAATAACTCTAGTTTCATAACTAGTCAATAACAACTCAAAACCCACTGTGAGTTGATAACAACTCAAAACCCACAATGAGTTGATGACTCAAACCCTCTTCATGAATGCAGTGTTCATTTAGAGAACTTTACTGGCTTGTCATGCATAGTTTTAAAGAACCATACATTGATAGATTTTATCATACTGTTGTATTAAAAACAAATATAAAATCTTTACAATATTAAACCACTGCAGCCTTCCTCCTTATCTTGCACTTCTTCTCTAATCTGAGCCCCGTGTGGTTCTCGGGGGCCCCCTTCGGTTACGGGGCAAAGAATAGGGCCACTGCAGATCCCTTTGGAGGGAAAGGCAGAGGGGTAGAACCCCCCCACCCCGAATTCATGTTCATTTTATCATTTTTTGTTCGTGCTCATTAAAGGTCTTCATCATGACCCCTGCATTGTTTCAGGTGCCATCTCGCTCATATCACTAGAGCAGTGGCAGAAAAACAATAACGTGGCTCCATCGTAAATGGAGTGTCTACAATAGAACTTGCAGCAACTCTGCAGTTCAGGGTGAGAAGGTTCTAGACCCGTTCTCCATATTTTATCTAGATGTACATGGAGGATGAGCCTGGCATGTTCATTCCTGTTAGGTGCCATATAACCGTTCATGTGTTGGTGCACCTTAAATCCCCAATTCAATTCAATTCTCTAATCTGAAACGTATAAATACGATACCACATCAGATCTAAGACAAGAATGATGTAAGCAAACTCCAGTTTGATTACTTTACAGTCTACTTCTAACTAGACAAAGGGCATAACCTCCAACACAGTCAATCTGAATTCATTTGGTTCTTATAATATCTCATCTGGCAATCAGGGCTGCCTTCTTCAAAGTTAAGTTTGAGTGATAACCAGACTTTCTTTGTTATATTGAGTGGTTATGAAATGGGTGATCTAAATATTGGGACAATGAAAATCATATGCTGCCAAATAATGACTTTAAACTATCACAGACTGATGAATATCCGGGGACACAAATACTATTGATGTCTAGTGTACACCTTGTAGTGTAGTGTACACCTTGTGGTGTAGTGTTGTAGTGTACACCGTGTGGTGTAGTGTACACCGTGTGGTGTAGTGTACACCTTGTGGTGTAGTGTACACCTTGTGGTGTAGTGTACACCTTGTAGTGTAGTGTACACCTTGTGGTGTAGTGTACACCTTGTAGTGTAGTGTACACCTTGTGGTGTAGCACACCTTGTGGTGTAGTGTACACCTTGTGGTGTAGTGTACACCTTGTAGTGTAGTGTACACCTTGTAGTGTAGTGTACACCTTGTACAATGAACACATGCATGAAGTTCCAATTTGTTCTGTCAAATGGTTTAGCAAATGGCATTTTTATATTTTTATCACAATTTGGTCCACCAGTGATCATAATTGTTTTAGGCCATGGATAAAATCATGGAAAGTGCTCTGCATAACAGTAAATTCTTGCTTCTGAATTGTATTCCCTTTTGAATTTTTACCCCTTAGGGTGTTCATTTTCTGTTTTGTGGTGTTCGCTCAATAACTGAAAATTATGATCCAATCTTGATGAAACTTGTAGATAGGTGGATCCAGCCAGATTGCACATATAATGCTCGAGTTATGACCCTTGGATTGTTGAAACCATACCATAAGTGTTACAATTTAGATGATAAAATCAGCATTTGATCTGCCCCATAATTTTGACGGGAATATATTGTAATTTTTGGCACTCTTGTTCAGTTATTGCCAAAAGATCCTTCCTAGATGGAAAAGATGGAACTTCCAGATCTTGGTGGCCATCCATATGCTTCTAAACCAGATGTCTAAACCCCAGATATTGCGTTGATAGGCCCTGTCAATAACAATTCCATCCTGTGTGTTTCTGTAATTCATTGTGACCAAGATATAGATGGTTTAATATCAAAGTTTGCTATTGTGGAAATGTATCCATTTATTCCAGCACCTCTCCAAATTTGGCAGAACCATTGAATATGGCACTGTTGATAATTAATTTGACTTGCTTTATAGTGATCCCATATTTTATACTTCTATAGAAGGATCCCTATAAAAGCATAGAGAGTGAGGTCACTCTGAAGCAGATCAAATTGTGTGTCAGAAGTACCACACTCAATTGTTATGACAATTTGGAATGAGATGTGCCAGAATAAGGACAGAACTTCAATAATAGCAAGCAGAAATATTTAACCACCTATGGTTAACTGGGACAGAGCCCTTGGGTTTTAACTTGGAAACTCATGAGATTCCCACCCTATAACCATATATTCACTTAACTGCCCGGCCTCAACACATTAAGGTGGGTGCAGGAATTTGCGATGACGCACCATAGACTGCATTCATAGGAAGCATCCTTGTGTGGTCCTCTCAGATTTTACAGATCAACAAATATAGCCATAACTGAAAATAATAAAATCTTTTAAACTATTTCTCATGAACTGTTAGGTAGAATTTGACGAAACTTTACAGGAAGCATCCTCACATGGTTTCTCCGAGATTTATACAAATCATCCTGATCCATCAACAAATATGGCCGCCATTACTACAGATAGAAAATTGTTCAAACAATTTCTCTCGAACTTCTGGGTAGAATTTGATGAATCTTCCCAGGAAGCATTCTATTTAATAAGTGGTCTTCTCATATTAATACAAATCTTCCCGATCCATCAAAAACATAGTCACCATTGCAAAAAATAGAAAAATGTTTAAACAATTTCTTCTCAAGAACTGCTGGGTAGAATTTGGTCAAAAAAATACACAGGAAGCATCCTTATATGGTACTCTTTCAAATTTATACAAATCATCCCTTGAAACACCAGTTTAAAGTGGATCCTGAGCATGATGGCCCCTGGTGGTTACAGTGGATCACTGAGGCCATATGGATTTACCACCATCACCCGACCGTAGCATTGGGTCCCCTGTGACAAATTCGGTATATCACAAATTGTGACTTGTTGTTACAAAATTAATCTTTCATCACTCCTTTTCAGTGGAAAAGTTGAGACCTCTTATTTTTGTACATCAGGGTCATTCTGTTTCATTCAAAGTTCTCATCAAAAACAAAAGAAACTAGAATTTTAACTAAAGGTGATAAATACCCCAGCATCTAAAGGTGATAAATACCCCAGCATTAGTGTTTTGTCAGAATAGATATTGCTACTTAAAAGTGGAAATACGCCATAGTTTAATACATGATATCTAGATGGCAACTATAGATTCACTTCTGTGTCTGTTTATTTTAAATCAAAAGTTCTCCTGTTCAAATATTCTGGAAGGCTCGGGATACTTTGTAGTTTTCTTGTTACTTTTCCTCCCAACTTGTTTCTGACACCAGGCCAACTAGTCCTAGCATCACGCCTGTAGATTGACTCACCTGTTGGAAGAGGATCCAAGATGGTGGCCTCAGTTGAAGGCAGCGGCTCACTGGGGCCACACTCGTTCAATGCCATCACCCTGAAGTGGTATGGCACCCCCGCTTCCAGTTGGATGAAACACACTGCCACCTGTGTGGTTCTCTCCTGTAGTTACAAAATTAATCTTTTTTGAGACGTTTTTTTTGGTAAATCTGAGGGTCATTCTGTTTCTGCTACAGATTCTATTTCACCTATCAAAAGAGCTAGAATTATGACAAAAGGTGGCTTAAAATTAAATTTTATATGCCCATCATACGTATTATGTTGTGACGTTGTCCGTTAGTCCGTTAAGTTTTGCGATGTCCGCTCTCTAACTCAAACAAATATTATCCAATCATTATGAAACTTGGAAATAATGTTTGTGTATAATATCTCAGTCAAATTCAAAAACAAGCCCAATCACCCCGGTAACAACGGAGTTACGGCCCTTTAATTATTGAAAATTGACAATTTTATCGATGTCCGCTTTATAACTTGAATATTTTGTTATTCGATTTTTATAAAACTTTGGAATAATGTTTATGGGCATCATGTCCAGGTCAAGTACAGAAACCAGCCCAATCACTCTGGTAACAACGGAGTTATATCCCTTTAATTATTGAAAATTGACAATTTTAATGATGTCCGCTCCCAAATTCAAACAAATATTATCCAATCCTTATGAAACTTGGAAATAATGTTTATGGGCATAATATCACGGTCAAGTTTGAAATCAGCCCAATCGCCGCAGTAACAATGGAGTTATGGCCCTTTACTTATTGAAAATCGCCCCGGTAACAACTGAGTTGTGGCCCTTTAATTATTGAAAATTGACAATTTTAACGATGGCTGCTCAATAACTTGAGTATTTCTTGTTTTGTCTTTATGAAACTTTAGAATAATGTTTATGGGCATAATATCTAGGTCAAGTTCGGAAACCAGCCAGATCGTCTTGGTAACAACGGAGTTATGGCCCTTTAATTATTGAAAATTGACAATTTTGATGATGTGCGCTCAATAACTTCAATATTTGTTTTTTAATCTTGATGAAACTCGGTCAGTTTCGAAAACCAGCCCAATCACCCTGGTAACCATGGAGTCATGGCCATTTAATTATTGAAAATTGACAATTTTAACAATGTCCGCTCAATAACTTCAATATTTGTTTTTCAATCTTGATGAAACTCGGGTCAAGTTCGAAAACCAGACCAATCGCCCTGGTAACAATGGAGTTTGTGTTATGTTGTGGCATTGTCCGTCCATCCATCTGTCTGTCCTTGCATTAACTTTTGCGATGTCCGCTATCACAGTTACAAACGATCCACTTTCAATGGGTGTATTTTGTGTCCAATGGACACTCTTGTTCATCAGTCCTTTTCAGTGGAAAAGTTGCGACTTCTTATTTTTTGTACATCAGGGTCATGCGATATTGGTCGACTCTTTGGCCATTCCTAAAATATGACTTACAAAACATGTAAAGCATAATGAGGGCTCAATACAACACTGTTATATCTTCTTCTTTATGTCTTTGTTGTTACAACCGTATTGCATTCAACTCTAGGTAAACTAGAACTATCACTGAAGATGATGAATACCCCTGCTTTTTTAGCTTGACTATTTGAGGAATAAGAGAGCTTATAAATGTAATCACCCCAGCCTTGGCGAATGTCCACTGACATCATCAGCTGGATATGGTACATCAGTGAATATTTCAGTCCTTTAAAACAAGGCCTTCTCTCCAGTTGGCAAATCTGTAATGGTGATTATATACAAAGGCTTCCAACATATTTCCTCTTTCTTTAACCATAATGGAGCTGGCTTGGCCCACGTAGCACTTAAGACTGAGGGACAAGGGTTTAAGCCTCAGTGAGTTTTAAACAGTATATTCTTGGGCAAGATACTTTCTCTTAGCCTCATCCTTCAGACGGGGACGTAAACTGGGCACTCTGTCCTTCAGACGAGGTCGTAAACTGGGTGCTCCTATGTATATATGAGTCTGACCTAGGAATCTAATTGTTAGTAAGAGTAGGGACGGTTCTGGATTTCTAAATATCCTTTCCCTCTTGCTGGGGCAGCTTTTTTCTTTTCTTTTTTTTTTGTAGTAATCACTTTGTGCTATCATGATTAATTTACAGGGCAGAAAACACCTTTGACCTGCATGCAAAATAGACGATACGTCCAGCCAAGTTCCTGGTATGGATGGAATATGAGCATAAAGTTGTGCCTCATCAGACCTGCCTTGGATTTAATCAGACACTCTGGAAAGTTTGAAACATTTTTATACGCCCGTCATCAGACTGGACGTATTAGTCGTGGCATTTTCTGTCCGTTAAGTTTTGCGATGTCCGCTCTGTAACTCAAACAAATATTATCCAATCATTATGAAACTTGGAAATAATGTTTATGGGCATAATATCTCGGTTAAGTTTGAAAACCAGCCCAATGGCCCGTGACAAAGGAGTTATGTATGACCTTTTAATTTTTGGAAATTGACAATTTTATCGATGTCCGCTCCCTAACTCGAACAAATATTATCCAATCATTATGAAACTTGGAATTAATGTTAATAGGCATAATATCTCGGTCAAGTTTGAAAACCAGGATGGGTAGGCAGAATAGTAGAACCCAACAAATTCATATTTATTTTTATCATTTTTTTTGTTCATAATCATTAAAGGTCTTCATCATGACCACAGCAATGATTCAGGTGCCATCTCGCTCACATCACTAGAGCAGTGGCAGAAAAACAATAAACGTGGCTCCAGCTTAAATGGAGTGTACAATAGAATTTGCAGCAACTCTGCAGTTCTGCAGGTGAGAAGGTTCTAGGCTCATTCTCCATAATTTATCTCGATGTACATGGAGGATGAGCTTGGCATGTTCATTCCTGTTAGGCATGTGTTGGTGCGCCTTAAAACTCCAATTCAGTTCAATTCAAGTTCGGAAACCATCCAGATCGTCCCGGTAACAACAGAGTTATGGCCCTTCAATTATTGAAAATTGACTATTTTGCTGATGTCCGCTCAATAACTTGAATATTTGTTTTTCAATCTTGATAAAACTCGGTCAAGTTCGAAAACCAGACCAATTGGCCTGGTAACAATGGAGTTCATATTATGTTGCGGCATAGTCCGTCCATCCATCTGTTACCACAGTTACAAATGATGTCCAATGGACATTCTTGTTTACAGCTGCGCAAACTCATTTTATTATAATATCTCACTGAATAGGTAATATTGTAATATTGTAGTTGTGGTCCGGTCACCGTCACATTATACCAACTTTCAAATTTCTCCCAATGGGCCACTGGTATGCCAGAGCATCTAGAAGATTGATTATTTTTGGGATAATGTTAAGGTCTGGTTATTTCAGGGTCTTGTCAAATTGTTTCCAAGCATTTCATTAAATATTTCTTGATATTCATGAGGTTTAAATGATGAATTGAGCTTAGTTTAAACTTATTTTTTATTTTGCATCAATTGTAACTAAAGCTCTATGAACTTGTTTGAATCACTCTCGATGTCTTCCTGGGTAGAACCATTACTAAGCAATGCAGATAAAGTGTCTTTCTCAGGGACACAATGCATACGGCAATGGTGATAAACCACGACTTTTGGATCATGGATCCAACGCTCTGTCACTAGACCACAGTGCTCCACATTGAGCTTCACTTCTCCAAAACGCATTTAAGTTAGCTGTTGGGGTTTTGTTAACCAAATCAAATAGATTGAAGAATTAGAAACAATAAGAACAAGCAGAAACAGAAATAGAAGAAGAGTAGTATTAATAATAATAATAATAGTATGTACAAACAATAAAATAATAATAATAATATTAATAGTAAAAATAATAATAATATTAATAATGGTAATAATAATAATAATAATTGTAAAATAATAATAGTAATAATAATAATAATAGTAATTATAATAATAATAATAATAATAATAATAATAATATAATAATAATAATATAATAATATAATAATTAATAATAATAATAATAAAAATATAGTAAAATAATAATAATAATAGTAATAATAGTAATAATAGTAATAATAATAATAATAATAATAATAGTAATAGTAATAATGATAATAATAATAATAATAGTAATAATAAAAATAATAATAATAATAATAGTAATAATAAAAATAATAATAATAATAATAATAGTAATAATAATAATAATAATAATAAAAATAATAATAATAATAGTAATAATAGTAATAATAATAATAATAATAGTAATAATAATAATAATAATACAAAAATTAATAATAATAATAAAGAATGTATTATTCACATCTACTGGAATGAGGGATAATAAGGTTACTTCAAAACAATCTAAATGCATCAAGTCAATTTCAACATCCACTATATAGTCCATCCTGTTGTGTTTTGTCACAGAAACATTACTGTGTTGTGTGCTGTTGACAGTAATACAAGCACCTTTGACTCAACCTAACCTTAAATTGTCAATCTCTCATTCGTATTTGCTTCATGTAAACTCGCCATCTGTATTTGACACTTTCTACAAGCCTCTTCCTCAAGATTTTCCTTGTTTCAGTTGTTCCAAAATTCATTCGAAACAAGTATTGGTCCTTAAAAAAATCGAAAGGAGCAAAAGAAGATGTCTGTGCTTGATTGAAGCAAGCATGAGTCTAGCGATGTACCGACTAATTGATTGTAACCGATTGTCAGTTACTTAGGCATTCGATTATTATGATCGATTATGAAAGTCTGCAATTTATCATCGGTTAAATGGAAAAAATCACTTTAATAGTGTTGCCTTTGTAGCATGGCAGACACTTAGGGATCATTTGTCCATCGTCTGTTGTCCCTGTGTAGTTGTCGGGGTAGAATACAACACCACTGCAATCTCACAAACACACTGTCAGATGCAGAGGGGTATAACGCCCCCACACCCCCTCCACCTCCTGCACACACGCACACACACACACACGCTTTAGTAATATCAGCAACAAGACGACTTTTAAGCCATTATATATGTGTTGGATTTATAACAAGAAAGCTGCGTATCGTGTAAAAATCTTTGCAACACTCAACATAAAGGCATGATAATGCCCTAAAGTGCCATGCTAGGTAATTTTTCGAGTTAGTCTATTTGTAAGCGCAACATTTTATTTAATTATATGCAAAGAGGTTTAAAGTAAAAATGATACATGTATTGCATAAATAAGGCAATAAGGCAAAGTGATTTCAATGTTTTTTCCATTTAAAATGCAGATGTCACATGCCCTCCCTCCCTCCTTCCCAACCCAGCCCAGCCCAGCCCAGCCCAGCCCAGCCCACCCCACCCCACCCTCACCCACCCCACCCCACCCCACACCAACCCACCCACCCCATGCACCCCACCTCACCCCATCCCATCCCATCCCCCCTATCCCTCATTCCCTCCATCTGTTATGTGCATTTTAAATGGAAAAAACATTGAAATCCTCCCTCCATCCCTTCCTCCCTAAATATAATAGGGAAATCTCAGATACTTCTGTACACTTTCTCCCTCTGTCTTTGTGTCTTCAAGTTTCAAAGTGCAATTAATTCGGCTGTTGGAGGGTTGTTTACCCAATAAAATAGATTCAAGTATCGGAAGAAGAATCGGAAGAAGAATATATTCAATAATGAGACAGTATTTCAATATAAAATATTTCAATATAAAAAATCCAGACTAAAGCCTTAAATTATCTGGCATGGCACTTAATCAGAGCATTATCATGACTATGTTGAATTACCAAACAATATTTTGTCCTGCTACTTCACTTTAGGCTAAAAAGAAAAAATATGTGTGTTTCCTATTGCATGCTGTAAAAAAATAGGGTAGGTTGTTAGGCATTTTCTTCTTTTCTTCTTCTTGATTTTTTTCCTTCCCTTTTCTTTGCGAGATTCTATTTATCACATCAAACCCATACAAGTTGATAATACAAGGTGAAAGTTTCTCTGTGATGTTGTTAGTTAAGATATAAGAAATCCCCAGTTAAATTATACGTTCCTGTTACAAATAATACTGAGACACTTTAAACCGGAAGACCACTGCTTGACATGCATTTTACTAAACAGTTTAATAGTTTTAATAGCTTCGCATTGTTTACCTGAAAGAAAAAATCTGAAGTGTCATATGACATTTCAGGCAAATCGTATGGTGTAAAGTACCTAAATATTTTACACAGCTGTGTAATTTGGTAATAAATTGCATGGTTATACCACCATTGCCCAGTGGATTAAAGAAAATATAAATTATGTGTCACTTCCATGATGTAAGTAAGCTATGTGAAATCATCATTCAGAGCAAATCTGATTTTCGTTTTGGCATAGAAAGTTTTAGGGTGCTCCTTAAAATCAGGGTGTCGGGCAAGCGGAAACACACCTATGTTTCTTTTTGGCCGTATTTTTTATAATTAGTCAACATATGAGGCTTAAAAGTCATCAGATTTAAAGAAGAACAATCGGCAAGATAAAGGTCCTTCATATTGAAGAACAATTGGCAAGATAAAGGTCCTTCATATTGAAGAACAATTGGCAAGATAAAGGTCCTTCATATTGAAGAACAATTGGCAAGATAAAGGTCCTTCATATTGAAGAACATTAGGGAAGATAAAGGTCCTTCATATTGAAGAACAATTGGCAAGATAAAGGTCCTTCATATTGAAGAACAATTGGCAAGATAAAGGTCCTTCATATTGAAGAACAATAGGCAAGATAAAGGTCCTTCATATTGAAGAATAATTGGCAAGATAAAGGTCCTTCATATTGAAGAACAATAGGCAAGATAAAGGTCCTTCATATTGAAGAACATTAGGGAAGATAAAGGTCCTTCATATTGAAGAACGATAGGCAAGATTGACATGTACCTCTCAACAACTCTGCTTCATTATCCTTGATACATATGTAAATAGGTAGCTCTCAACACCTCTGCTTCATTATCCTTGATACATATGTAAATACCCAGGCGAAATATGAGTGGATTTGCAGTGGCATTTAGAGTGGAAATAGAGTGGGTCAATGCAGTTGAATGAGAGTTAATCCTGGTCCACTCCATTGTAGTGGAACCTTCTTTGCCCAAGCACCTAATTTAAATATTTGAAACATCACTTTCCTCTCCATATGACTGTAACTCCACTGCACCTAATCAATATTCATAGACACAGTTATTTGGAGTTGAAAAGGAGTGGAATTACAGTGGAGCCTGGAGTTACTTGGAGTGCACTTCATTTGCATGCAGTGGAATGGAGTGGAAAAAGTGGTGGGTTTGTGGTGGAGCTAATTTGCATAGCAGTTATATGGAGTGGACAATCTAGTGGGTTTATGGTGGAGATAATTTGCATAGCAGTTAAATGGAGTGGCTTTAGAGTCTATTGGAGGGTATCATTAGCATATATGGCTGGTTATTCTTGCGCCTCCTTGGCCTATATAGTAATTAGAAAATGTGTCCACGGGACACGAATGCCCCGCTAAAGTGTTATCGGTTGCTTACAAAATGTTAAGTGTAATGTTAAAAGGCAAGTTATATGGACCTGATTTGGGTAGGAACAATGGTGCCATATTGGTTCTAGTGTGGAAAACATGGAAGTGTTCACTAGGAAAACCTGTAAACCCTGGAATAGATCAAAAGCGAAGAAAAAAAGGAAAATTATAGGAGACTCCCATACCAAAACTTGCTAACATGTTGCACATGAGCTACTCAGACAAGATCTAACCTGGTCCTACTCTCTGAAAAGCATGCAAAATGGCTGGCGAGTTTTACATTTATACACATACATGGCCTGCAGATACAGTAATAACAAGAGGACCGCAAATAGACGACAGACAACGCCCCATCGCATAGGCGCAATATAATTATATAACTGAATTATTCTTTATAAATGAGGTAAAAAATATTTAATTCAAGATCACCAACATCTTGGGTTCAAATCCCAGCTGGAGCACATGCATGGTTCCTAGCAAATGGATTATCATCTAGACTGTACATTAAATATTTCTGAGGTCTTTGGCACCACCATTAAAACTGACACAGTTTCAAACCAACAAATCTACACTGAACAAGGTCACTTACTCGTTTCCTATATGTCGGGCCATATAAAATTATGTGTGGTTCCATTTACCTGACCGACCCTAGATTTTTGGGCAATTTTCACTAACGCTAAAAATGTTTCCTTATTTTTCCGAGAAAAAGTACGAAAGTCAGGGTTTGACATTAACAGTTGTCCCCTTGTCCTGTGCCATGTAGATTCTACTGGGAACAAGTTACGGACAACAAGAAATGAATTTTACATCTTTAGAACTTGTGGTGAGCACATTGTAAATGACAAATAAAATCCATCTTGTTTTCATTGCTGGAATGCAACTGAGGGAATGTAATGTCACTTTCATGATTGATCTTGTTTTTCGTATCACTTTTACATGAAGTGGGGGGACAAGTAAATTTGACTGGGGACAAGTAAATTGTGTAAGTTACTATGGACAAGTTTCTGAAAAAAGTTAATTTCAAACCCTGAAAGTACATGCGGCGAATCTTTGTAACTCAGAAAGTTGTGCTTCCGGTAAGCAAGATGGCGGCCTCCTCGATTTTAATCTTAGAAAGGAATCTGTATCGAAAAAAGTTACATTAGGAAATTAGGTTTATTTATGAACACTAGCTAACATGATGGAGGAAGTTACAAGATAACATGAAGAAGCAAGACCAACTTCCAGTCTAGGTTTTTTTAACTGGTTCAAAAATTTGTCACCAAAATAAAAAGGTTTTCTTTCCCCTATGTAACCAGAACCACACATATTGTTTATATGGCCTTATGTACGCAGAATTACTGGACTTTTACACTGTGACTATAAAAAACTAATTCTTATACGGGTACATGTACTTGGAACTACTGAAAAGACAAGATAGTAACTGTAGTTTAAACTTAAAACAAAAACAATATATTTCATAATGTATGTACATATATCTTATAAATTTTAAGAAAAATAATTTGCATTCTTAAGCATCCGAAGAAGGCATATATAAATATAGTAGTAAATTTCAGGCATTAGCTGCTTCCACGATCCATTTACCAGTCCAGACTGCTTTTTTGATTATCATTTCACCCAAAATCATTCATTGTGATTCTTGAGGCATTGTTCATGTAGTCTGTCAATTGTCTTTTCTTTTTTATAAAGGTGCTTCTACAACCTTAATAAACCTTAATAAACAGCAGTCCCATGGACGTACAGCGGCGTCTCCAAACAATCTTCCTTGGTGACCAGTTTGGTAGGGATGTTTTTTTCTCTCCATCCGAGGTACTTTGATCTATGCACCGCAAAAGCTCATCCCTCCTCATCTGAACTTACATCAATTCTGGCCTCTCCAAGAAACCGCAATCTGAAAATAGTTTTTCCTAAAACATTAAAACACATGTGTTTTTTTAAGTACGATCTGCTGCCTTTAAATAGTTAGTTGTTTTTAATTAAAGCTAGAGAAAGCGCTTTTATCACACCCTATTATGTGTGACTGCTGCAAGTGTCTACAATGAAATGATACCATAAGGTGAGTGTTCAGGGTCATTTAGCCATCATGTATTATGTGCTTTCAACAGTTAACAACAACAAATACAGTTTTTGAAGCTGCAGTGTTTTTGTTTGAACTATATATAAATAATTTTGGGTTAATTAGTACAAGCGCACACTGATTTTTAACAGCAAACATTTTTTTTGTTAACCAATACCAATTTTTTACAAAACAGTTATTATACATGTACCTTCATACTTTGATCAGGTAGAACGTACAAAGACCCCTGGAGTATTCTCGTCCATGGCTTTATCTTTCTGCCTCTTCATTCTTGTTCAACTTTTCCAGCCTATAGAAATATAAATGCAACCAAAATAAGAAATGTAGTCTTGAACTTTTAGAACTGATTGTTGTTCAACGCAGTATAGGTTATTTAGAGCCGCCCCAGAGAGAGGGGAAGGATGCATAGGAATCCGGGAACCTGCCCTCCTCTTATTATCGAATAGATTCCTATGGTTCTTTAACATGCTCGGAGGATAGACCGATACACAGGACCGCCTGGTTTACGTCCCCATCCGATGGCCGAGGCTAAGGGAAAGTGTCTTGCCCATGAACACTCAGACGAAACTCAGTGGCACCATGGAGGATTGAACCCGGGGCCTCCATTTACAAATCCGCCGCTCTACCGACTGCGCCACGCCAGCCCTCTTAACTTTTAGAAAGACTAGGTTGATTGTCAGCAGCAAAATGGCATATATACATACTTTACTGTGGGGCGGGTGTGGGATGGGGCAGTGGAGACCGGGTTGAACGTCGTCAGCAAAATGGCATATATACATACTTTACTGTGTAGGGGTAGGTGGATGGGGCGTGTGTTGTGGGGTTGGGGGGAGGGGAGAATTGATAAACCAAAAGTGTACAAATCATTTTCTTGAAAATCCTGATTAAAACATGAATATATGGATACATTTCCTATGTGGGGGAGAATTAAAAAGGGTACATACAAATCATTTTCTTCAAAATCCTGATTAAAACAAGACTATATGGATATATTTCTTTGTTTCAGAAACTAGTATCTCATTCAGAATACTTGTTATTTTTTCAAAATATGTCGTTCAGAATCTTTTGTTTTGTCACTTTTGACCGGAAACGCCGTCTGCTTTCCAAAGCAACTCCGTTCTAAAACCTCTAGATGTTATGTTTATAAACGAAACAGTTAAATCAAATTGTTTAAATGGCATTTAAATCATAACAGTAATGAGTATGCATGTAATTAATTGTAATGAGCTTTTTCTAACGCTTAAATATCTGCATATATGATCGCCGTAAAATCGCGAAAACTGATGACATAGTTTGCAGCACACGGATTCTTCCATCTAAAAAGGAACTAATGAGTTCCTGTTTCGTGAAAGAATATATATATACTTATTACATTGTTTATACGCATGACATATGTTACGTGTACATTCGAAAATACTTACGATGTTGTTAATAGAAGTTCTGCTGTTGACAGGCGCGCTCGTTTTTAGCCGCGTATTCTAAACTGTGACGTCACGTAATTTGGGTGATACCTATTCCGCGGCCGACTTCCCGGTTACTTCCCGGTTAAAACCCGGTTGAAAAGAGATATGTGTGTTGATGCTTCTGATGTTTTAATGATCTATATGCCTTATTATGTCTTCCCCACATATTGTTTTTAGTTTGGATGTATGTCTGTCTGTCTGTCTGTCTGTCTGTCGTCTGTCTGTCTGTCTGTCTGTCCGTCAAAAGTCGTGTCCTCTCCATACCTCTTGAAGCGCTTGAGGGATTTTGAAATAACTTGGCACACATGTTCACCATATCGAGACGACTTGCAGAGCGCAACTTCCAGCCACGTCCGTTCAAGGTCAAGGTCAAACTTAGAGGTCGAAGGTCAAATGCACTATATTTCGTGTCCTCTCCATGTCTCTTGAACCACTTGAGCGATTTTGAAATAACTTGGCACACATGTTCACCATAGTGAGACGACGTGCAGAGCGCCACGTTCGTTCAGGGTCAAGGTCACATTTAGAGGTCGAAGGTCATATGCATTATATTTCATGTCCTCTCCATATCTCTTGAACCACTTGAGGGATTTTGAAATAACTTGGCACACATATTCACCATAGTGAGACTTCAACTTCCAGCCACGTCCGTTCAAGGTCAAGGTCACACTTAGAGGTCGAAGGTCATATGCACTATATTTCGTATCCTCTCCATATCTCTTGAACCACTTGAGGGATTTTGAAATAACTTGGCACACATATTCACCATAGTGAGACTTCAACTTCCAGCCACGTCCGTTCAAGGTCAAGGTCACACTTAGAGGTCGAAGGTCATATGCACTATATTTCGTGTCCTCTCCATATCTCTTGAACCACTTTAGGGATTTTGAAATAACCTGGCACAAATGTTCACCATATCGAGATGACGTGCAAAGCGCAACTTCCAGAAACTTCCGTTCAAGGTCAAGGTCACACTTAGAGGTCTATATTTTGTGTCCGCTCCATACCTCTTCAAGCGCTTGAGGGATTTCGAAATTACTTGGCACATATGTTCACCATATCGAGATAACTTGCATAGCGCAACTTCCAGCCACGTCCGTTCAAGGTCAAGGTCACACTTAGAGGTCATATGCAATATATTTCATGCCCTCTCCATATCTCTTGAACCACTTGAGGGATTTTGAATTGACTTGGCACAAATGTTCACCATATTGAGACGACGTGCAGAGTGCAACTTCCAGCCACTTCCGTTCAAGGTCTAGGTCACACTTGGAGGTCGAAGGTCATATTTTGTGTCCGCTCCTTACCTCTTGAAGCGCTTGAGGGATTTTGAAATAACTTGGCACAAATTTTCACCATGTCGAGACGACTTGCTGAACGCAACTTCCAGCCACTTCCATTCAAGGTCAAGGTCACACTTAGAGGTTGAAGGTCATATGCACTATATTTGATGTCCTCTCTATATCTCTTGAACCACTTGAGGGATTTTGAAATAACTGGCACAAATGTTCACCATATTGAGACAACGTGCAGAGCGCAACTTCCAGCCACTTCCGTTCAAGGTTTAGGTCACACTTAGAGGTCGAAGGTCATATGCACTATATTTCGTGTTCGCTCCATACCTCTTGAAGCGCTTGAGGAATTTTGAAATTACTTGGCACAAATGTTCACCGTAGTGAGAAGACGTGCAGTGCGCAACTCCAGAGTTTCTGCCCATTTCCCCTGTTTTTTCGGCCTAGCGCAGGTAAAATATACAGCCGGGTTAAGAGTGTAACCCCTGGGAAGGGTCAGATGTGACTCCAGGGCTACATTAATATATGAGAGCTGTGTGCCTTTTTGGAAGATTTTTAAGTTTTTCCATATACAAGTCTATGTAAAACATGTGACCCCTGAGGCAGGGACAAATGTAACCCCAGGGTCACCATTTGAATAAACTTGGTAAAGGACCATAAGCTCATAGTAAATGCAAAATATTAAACTTCTAGCTCTTGTAGTTTCAGAGAAGAAGACTCTTAAAGATTTTGTAAAAGTGTTTCCATATAGAAGTCTATGTAAAACATGTGACCCCTGGGGCAGGGTTACATGTGACTCAGGGTCACCATTTAAACAAATTTGGTAAAGGACAATAAGCTTATAGTAAATGCAAAATATTAAACCTCTGGCACTTGTAGTTTCACGGGGCCAAATTTTAATTTGCAAGATGTATAAGTCCTCAGATATTTTGTGTTTATTTATCATCAACATGAATAACTGTTGAAACATTTTGTTTTGTTCAGTGAATAAGCATTATAAACACAATATGTTTTGCGTTTTATATTATATCTTTTTATATCAGTATTTTGAAAACTTTAAGATAGAAACAAAATCCTAATTGAAGCAAACAGTAAACAAATATGCTAGAGACAATTACTTAAAAAAAAACACACCATGACAAATTACATGCTGTAATGAACAAGCAGAAATACTTTGAAAAAGAAACATCAGTGTGCAGTCACCTGGAGTGGACAAAAATCAGATCATCTCTTTGCAGTTATTTGGAGTGGATAGCTAAATTAATACATCTCTTGGTAGTGGTTTGGAGTGGGTAGATACAATAATATATCTCTGTGGAGTCATTTGTGGTGGACAGTTAAAATTTACAAATCTCATTGGAGTCATTTGGAGTGGACTCGAATGGAGTGGACTCCAACTGTGGTCCACTGCATATCAACTTCTTCATCCACTGCAAATCAACTTTGACCACTCCAAGTTGGTCTGGGTAGGTAGCTCTCAACACTTCTCCTTCATTATCCATCACAAATCCTTTATA
Source organism: Cyrtodaria siliqua (assembly GCA_037043455.1). Classification (NCBI taxonomy): domain Eukaryota; kingdom Metazoa; phylum Mollusca; class Bivalvia; order Adapedonta; family Hiatellidae; genus Cyrtodaria; species Cyrtodaria siliqua. The sequence continues at coordinate 122,886 of JAWPHD010004322.1, read as the reverse complement.
CACTGGCATACAAAAAGTAGAACCATTTATAAACTTGGATTCATATAACTCTGTGTAATAAATATATATTTCACTTCAGTATAACTGTAGCTATGCCCTGGCTAGGCTTTTGCTATTTGGGGAGACATGTTTTTCCCAAGCATTATGTTTCCCCCCATACTGGGGAGACATATTGTGTTTAGCTTGGATGTCTGTCTATCCATCACAAGTCTTGTCCTCTACATATCTTTTGAACCGCTTGAGCGATTTTGAAATGACTTAGCACAAATGTTCAACATATCAAGACAACATGCAGAGTGTGACTTCCAGCCATGTCTGTTCAAGGTCAAGGTCAAGATCTTAGAGGTCGAATCTCATATGCACTGTATTTTGTGTCCTCTCCATATCTCTTGAAATGCTTGAGGGATTTTGAAATAACTTGGCACAAATCTTCACCATATTGAGACAACATGCAGAGTACATCTTCCAGCCACATCCATTCAAGGTCAAGGTCACACTTAGAGCTGGAAGGTCATATACACTATATTTTGTGTCCTCTACATATCTCTTGAACCGCTTGAAGGATTTTAAAATAACTTGGCGCAAATGTTCACCATATTGAGACGACTTGCACAGCATAACTGCCAGAGGGATTTTGAAATAACTTGACACAAATGTTCACCATATCGAGATGATGTACAGAGCGTAACTTTCAACTTTCAGCTGGGTTGGTTCATAAATTATCGAGGGAGACATATTTTTTGGTTACAAAAACGACCCCGTCTAGTTTATATTTAGTTAAAAGAAGTTCACATTCACTTCACTGTTGGCCACTAAAACACAGAACCAACACAATTTGAAATATTGCGCCAAAAACACAGCCAAACAAAATACATTTAAATGGTGGTGGTAAACTATGATCTAAATTTTAACTGAACTTTAAACAGGACATTTTTATCAGACAGATCTACATATAATTAAATTTAAGGAACACTAGTTGTACATAAAGCATAATATTGAGCATATTAAGCAAATAACAGTTACTGCCTAATTTTTAATCAGTAAAATGTATCCATGGAAACAACAATTAAGCATAGACCCAAGTAAGTATTTAGTAATAGATACACTTTTTTGTAGACCACTAAAACAGATAACCAAAACAATTTGAAGTAATACATTTTTTAATTACAAATAAAAAACAAGATCTTATTAGCTTACCTGAGCCAAAAAAGGCTCAAGTCCATCATCCGTTCGTTCGTCCGTCCGTCCGTTATCTGTTCATCTGTCCTGCATCTGTTCGTCTGTCCATCATCTGTCCGTCATCTGTTCATCTGTCCATCATCTGTTTGTCCGACCATCATCGGTTTGTCTGTCCATCATCTGTTTATCTGTCCATCATCTGTTCGTCTGTCTAATTGTCAACAAGATCCCTGAAACCGCTTATTCAATTTTGACCAAACCACTTGGATGATCCCCTTAGCTGGTCAATGTTTTCAAATTTGTTAAAATTAAAAGTCGGTGCGACATCCAAAATGGCAGTCATTACCTTAAAAGTTTAAAACCCTAAACAATCTTCTCATGAACTGCTGAACAGATTTTTACAGTATTTCTTTATTAATGATTGCTGAGGTTAAAAATGGCTGAGCCAAGGGGGTCCCAAGTTTGTTCTCGAAATTTGCTTAACTGACTTTCCATGCTCAAGCTCAAAATTCAAGTATTTCTCATAGCTATATTTCTTTTAACGAGTTTTCCATTGAGAAAGTTTCAGGACAGCTGTAATATTTGCTTTTCTTTATTCATGTAAAGTTTCAAGTAATTGCAAACCTTGCAAATATATTGCATATTTAATGACGGACCAAATATCTGACATTTTGAGAAGGTGAGAAAACCGAACCAACCAGTGCTCCACGATACTAGCCAAATGTTTACGGTTGCTATTAGAAATTAATTTTAAGCACCTTTGAAATGGAACAATGAGTGCAAACTAAAGCGTCAAAAATAGTCAAATTGAGTAACATATGTAAGTATACAGACTTTCAAGCGGGCTTTACTTTTTCTACTTTCCTGATCTGAGCCTATTTTTCCCTATTTTTTTTAAAAATAACTATTATCCCTACTTTTTGAAAATCCTAAGAATGGAAAACTGTAAAAAAAAACAAGCATATTCAGAGAATTATGGTCCACCCCATGATAGGAACCGCCACTGTAAAAATCTGTTGATATGAGGTAAAAACCTTGGCAAAAAATATTCTATTTTCGAAAAACAAAGGGCTATTAAGTCCTTATAATATTGAAATCAGGCTGGTTATCAAACTTGGCCATGATAATAATTGGCCTCAAATTTTATGAAGCACATCAATTTTCACAAAATTTCAAGGGCCATAATTCCAGCATGTAGGTCTGACGGGTTATCGAAATTTGCCGATATATTATTATGCCTGTAAATATTGTCCAAAAGTTTCGTCAAGAATGGATTATAAATGTTTCAAGTTATTGAGTGGACATCCGAGTATTAACTTTCATACCCCATCCAACCCCTTCTCCAAGAAGCGAAAACGGGGTTGGCTGAGGTATGAAATAAAACCTTAATTTCGGATTAAAAAGCTTGCATGTTGTAAAATTAAAACATTTAATAGGTAATTTTAAACAGCTTATCACATTTTTTCAGTAAAAAATGTTTTAAATGTGCTTTATTGTCTAAATATCTGTTATAAAATCCTGCTAATATGAGCTTTCCCATCGCTTAATGGAATTAAGGTGGGTCCATGTAATGAACGGCAAAAATGTTCAATTTCAAATATCCAATGGCTGATTATCGAACTTTGCCTAGATATTATTGGTTATGGCCCTAAACATTCTCCTAAAGATCTATCAAGATCGAATTATAAACATAAAAGGTTATTGCTTCAAAAATCGAGAGCATTATATGTTCAGTCTGTCTAATTAGCGATCATAACTGAGATATTATTGCCAAAAACATTGTCCTAAAGTTTCATCAAGATCGGGTTATAAATATTAAAGTTATTGGTCGGAAACGAAAGTCGATTTTGAAAAATCCAAGGGCCATAACTCTAGCATAGGTGCGATCTGGCTGGTTATCGAACTTGGACTAGATATTATGGCTATAAACGTTCTTAAATTTTCATTTAGATCAGATGGTAAGTATTTAAGTAATTGGCCAGAAACGAAAGTTGGTTTTGAAAAATTCAAGGGCCATTATCTCTTGCATTATAGGTGCCATCTGGCTGTTTATCAAACTTGGCTTAGATTAGATATTATGGCCATAAACATTGCCCTAAACACTGTCATCAAGATCGAAGTATAAATGTGAAAAGTTATTGGTCAGAAACGAGTTGAGTTTGAAAAGTCCAAGGGCCATAACTCCATCAGTAAAGGTGCAATCTTGCTGATCATGGAACTTGGACTACATATTATGGCCATAAACATTGTCGTAAAGTTTCATTAAGATCGGATTATAAATATTGAAGTTAACGAAAATCAATTTTTAAAAATCCAAGTGCAATAACTCTGGCATTATAGGTGTCTGGTTATAGCTGTCTGTTTATCAATCTTATAGGTGCATTATAGGTGTCTGGTTATCAAACTTTACCTAGATAATATGGCCAGAAACATTTTCCTAAAGTTTCCTCGGATTGGATTATAAATTACAAAGTTATTGGTCGAAGTGCAAAAAATAGGGTAATATATTCAATGAAAATTAACCGCAGAATTTTCTGTCTTAGGTATTTCTCTTGATGTTCACCACTTATTTCTGTCTTTGTGCTGTCTAGGTGGCCCAGTCGACTACGAATCCGTAGGTCATGGGTTCAGCTCTTTTTTACCCATGTCAGTTGGATGTACTTTATCCCTATTATTTTGGTTGAGGGCACTTGCAATTGAAAGCCTGAAGTCTTGACTTCAGATTTCAAACATTCATTCAAGTCCTTTTTAATCAGGTTTTCCTTTGGTTATTAGAATGGCGAATGTTGTTTGACGGGGGTTGTGGGTGGGGGTGGGGTGCTTTCCTTATTTTTTTTTTTTTTAGAAATTCTTGATCGAGATGCTTTTTTGTGCTTCGGTGCTTGGATTACTTTTCATACATAAGAAATGTGGAGATGAAATGCATTTAACACTCCTGAAAAGAAACTGAAATGCAAATAAAAATAAAACTTTTTGTTGAATAGTATATTGGTCTAGTAATTTTTGAGCAGCTCTATGTTTATACCCAACTTCTATAATGGTGGTCAAGTAAACTAAAAATGTTGATTTCTAGCTCTGGATTGTATTGGGGTCACTGCGGTCAAGGTCACTGTTACTAAAAATAGAAAATGGTTTTCGCTTAATAACTTTTGTTAGGAATGAGCTATTGCAATAAAACTTGCTGGGTAGGTATATTATATGGTAACAAAGTTTGTGATTGCAATTGGGGTCACTCGGATAAAGCCCAAAGTTGCTTTAACTAAAAATAGAAAAATGGTTTCTGTTCATTAACTTTGGAGTGAGATATTGCAACAAAACTTGCTGTGTGGGTAGCTTATACCGAAAAGATAATTGGGATTGCATTTGGGGTTACTGGGGTTAAGGTGAAGGTCGCTGTTATTAAAAATAGGAAAATGGTTGCCGCTCTATAACTGGATGGTAGGAGTGCAATATTGTAACAAAACTTGCATCAACAATGGGTGATTTAGAAGGACATAAGGTCATCAGTTGTTATGTGTATATGAAGTTTGGGAACAACCATTTCAAAACTTTGTAAGGAATTCAAGTAATAAAAAACGTGTAATGCTATGGGATGGGACGTGACATGACATGACAAAATGTGTTATGGGACGCGATGCAACAGCACATTACAGACAACATGATTCCTATATAGCCCCCACTTCACTTTGTGAAAGCAGCATTATAATAAACGTTTCTGCTCAGTAACTTCTGTAAGGGGAGAGAAATTGCTGTGTAGGTAGCTTATATGGAAAGGAAGCTTAGGATTGCATTTGGGGTCACTGGGGTAAAGGTGTCTTGTTACTAAAAAATAGAAAAAAATGTTAACCACTCAATAATTTCAGTTAGGAATGAGAAATTGGAAAGAACAGTAACTTGATGTGAAGGTAAGGAAAGGAAGCTTAGGATTGCATTTGAGATCACTGGGATCAAGGTCAATGTTTCTAAAAATAAAAAAATGGTTTCTGGCCAATAAAGAAATATAAAAAGATTGGGAAAGTAGCATTCAAGGAGGACAGTCAACAACAAAACACAGAAACAAACACGCAAACAGACAAACAAGAAGGCAAAAGTAATAATAAATGCAAACGACATCACAAACACAAAAGGGTTGACAATAGGGCTACCGCCTTGGAACGGTCAGTGGCAAAGTAGGCAATAACTTCAGTTAGGAATGTGATATTGAAACAAAACTTGGTGTGTAGGTATCTGATATGAGAAGGAGGCTTGGGATTGCATAGGGGTCACTGAGTTTATGTCGAGGTCACTGTTTCTAAAAAATAAAATAAAAGGTTTATGAGCTATAGCTTTAGTTAGGTATGAGATATTGCAATGGCACCTGCTTTGCAGGTAGCTTATATGGAAAGGAAGCTTGGGTTTGCCTTTGAGGTCACTGAAACATGAAAAACATATCTAAATGATACCCAAAACTAACAAGGCCAGCACAAGGTGTCTAACCAATATATATCTTGCAATTTCTTAACAATAAATACTTAGTTTTAGGGTAGGGGCTTACCCCATCGAATGTTCATAACCAGTTTCAAAGCAATAACATGGGCAGTATTGAAGATATAAAGCTTCCATGCTTGTCTCAGTGAATGTTTTCATACCCTAGTTTCAAATCTTACCTGAGTTTCAAAGCAATACCTATACCTTTGAAGGTATTGAGGACATAAACCTTGCCAAAAAACTTTAACAAAGTGTTGACGGCGGCATTAAGTTTGCCTTCATCGCCAGAAAAGTGATCCCTATGTCTCGCATTTTTCTGTGAATGGTGAGACCATTAAAGCTGGGGTAGTGACCAAATAAGCGAAATATGAATGTTTTTAGAATCTGTCTACCACTTTTTATGACAGACTTAACTTATCCTTGCCTTATCCATAACCACGTTCCAAATCATAACCCTGTTACTCTAATCCTCACGGCCAACTGTACCCTAACCATATAACTTAACCACAACGTAGACAGATTCTAAAATCTTAAGTCACAAAATGGCTTTCCTGGTAAAATGATCAGACTAAAATTCCCTTTCAGGTAGAGATATTGTTTTGAAACTGTGTATGTACATGCACTGTGGTAATCCCTGATCCTCCAATTAGGCCCCATCCCACCAGTGACCTTGACTTTAAAGACAAAAGCAATTTTACAGGGTCCCACCAGAGACCTTGACTTTAAAGACAAAAGCAATTTTACAGGGTTAAGTTCTGGGTTGAATTATTTTTAATGTATATGTATCTTCAATACCATCTTAGATTTTGCTATGAAACTAAGTCCCACCCTATGCTAAAGTCAAAATAATTTTACAGGGTTAAAGTTCTAAGCTGGATTGAATAGTAAATCCCGGGTAATGGTTTGGTGATCTCCGTTTATCCTTCCGTCCGACTACGTGTTTGATCTTTTGTTAAAAAATGTGGTTAAATGTTTTTGTTTTTCCTCATTTAGCATTTTTAAAATATAGATCATGCAACGTTCATTCTGCGTTCGTTCTGCGTTCATTCTGCGTTCATTTTCCGTTGTTCAGCGTTCGTTCTGCATTTATTTGGAGTACTTGAACGCAACTGGGTCTGTAAAAGCACACGGACCAACACTTAAGCCACTACATTTCATTAAACATTTTATTAGTAGAAGTTATTGTTTTTATTAGTCGATAATTGTTCATAATAATTTGTTATATGTTGTAAAGTAAATGGTGCATTTTCATTAGTAACAGCAGTCAAGCGATTCCTACTAAAAACATACTTTTTATAGCAAGTTTTCCAACGTCAAGCTCGGATTATTATTTCGGAATGTCATTTGGCGGTGTCAAACTCATAGTTTCCAAGAACTTCAGTTAGGAATGAGATACTGGAACAGAACTTGGTGTATGGATAGCATATATAGAAAAGAAGCTTGAGATTGCATTTGAGGTCACTGGGGTCAAGGTCTCTGTTTCTAAAAATATAAAAAATGTTTCCCGGCAATAACTTCGGACGGGAATGAGATATTAGAATGAATCATGGTGTGTAGATAGCTTGAATTAAAAGAAGATTGGGACTGCATCTGAGGTCACTGGCATCAAGGTAAAGGTCACTGTTACTAAAAATAGAAAAATAGTTTTCAGGCAGTAATATTAGATACTAACGAGATATTGAAATGACACTTGCTGTGTAGGTAGCTTATATGGAAAGGAATTTTGGGATTTATATTTGTGGTAAGTGGGGTCAAGTTCAAGGTTAACACTAACTGCAACTAAATACATGATTTCAAAAAAGCAATCTAAAGAAATGTTTAATTTCTGTCTTACATGAATAGTTTAAACCAGTTTTATCAAAGTCATTAAAATGCGGGGTTTTCCAATAAATAGTTACTCTATTCTGGCTATTCTAGTTGTAACACGCCCATTGATTGTTGCATTGAGTTGTGTGTGAATTAAAATTTAAATGGCATGTTGTCATTCATATCTAGGCCCAAATTAAAAATGAAAAACTTACACATATGCTACCAAAAAATCCACAGAAAAATGGGGGTCATGTATCTTCTAAGAAAGAACTTGTCTTATGCATGAATGGTCCCTTGAAAAACATAAACACTGAGATGCCATACTATTGTATTCATAACACTCATTTCCATATAAGCAAAATAAATTAAAAACTCACAATTTTAACATGACAATGCTTGAAAAATGTAACAAATAGATCAACAATGTGATATAAACCAAAAATAGCACTTTAAATTAGTGAAAATGCCTTTTTTTTACAAAAAGAAATGAGAATTATTTATTGACACCATTATGCGACGACCCCAGGCCGACACTTCCTGTGTTGCAATGGGTGTGCTACACCTTCTACTACAGTAGCTCTTCAAAAAGGAGATAAGCGAGGTGGAGCGAAATCATTATTATAATTTAAAAATTTGAGTGTTTATAACATCTTTCTTTGACATATTGACAGGAAAAGGGGTGACTGAGTGTGCATGAAGGAGGTCTCGGTTTGGGTAGCATGTCGTGGCTGTGGAAGCGCTAACAAATCTATTGTTATGAGGTCATGCAAGTCTGTAGCGCATCTTCAGGCTCTTGTAGGCCAATGGTTGATTAAGTGATATTACTACTTAAACATCATTTAAACCTTATGGTCGTTCGAAAAGTAGTTGCATAAAAGCATGAGTCAGAAAAAAAAGCCCCAGAGTGTTTCCAGCTTGAAAAAAGTCAGAAAGAAACACACTGTAACATGTCCAGATTAAAAAGGCACACAATGTATCATTTGTTGGTCCGTCCGGACGTCCGTCCGTTCGTTGTGCACTCTCCTTAACGTTTTGATTCAGACGCACTAGTACCTTCATTTGCATCCAATCTTTACCAAACTTTCACAGTAGTAATATCCATAAGATCTCAGATGAGTTCTTGAACCAACCATAATTGATTGCAAATAGATGAGTTATCTGCCCTTGAATAGGCAAAAATGTATAATTTTGCCTTGTGGGCACTTTAGCTCCTCCATTTTTGATCCAATCTTCACCGATCTTACACAGTATTTATATATTCCTAATAGCTGAGATAGATACTTGAAACAGCCTGATTGGATCACTAATATTTGAGTTATCTGCCCTTCAGTTGACAAAAAATGCATAATTTTGACATGTGGGCATTCTAGCTCCTCCATTTTGTTCGATCTAAACCAAACTTACATAGTAGTTAATTATTCATAAAATCTTGGATGAGTTCATGAACCGGCCAGATTCAAATCGTCCCAATCTGTCAACAAATATGGGCAACGTTACTAACAAAAGAAATCTCTTTCTACTCTTCTCATGAACGTGGTCGAAATTAGCGCTAGCCCGAAGGTGAAAAACTAGTAAATATTAATTCGTGCTAGTAAAAATCTAGAAATGTTATATAGTTGGGCTTATGAAAATTGTAATAGTCCATATGATTATATATTTATTCGGGCTAGTGAACAGAAATGTAATTTCTTTGTCTGCTGTTGGGTAGAATTTGACAAAACCTCACAGGAAGCATGCTTGTGTGGTCCACTATTAGATTTATACAAATCATCCTGCAACGAATATGGCTGCCATTACTAAAAATAGAAAAATATTGAAATGACCTACCATGAACCAACGACCCAGTTCTTTTGATACTTCTCCAAAAGCATTGTCCCAAAGCCCTTTCTCAGATTTATATAAATTGACCCTCATATTTTAACGACTTCTCATGAACCACTGACAGAATTGTTTTGAAACTTGATCAGAAGAATCATTTCAAGAATCTGAGAATCTGATTTATATCAGTTTTCAATACCATGAGAATAAATATGGCCGCCAATACTTAAAACAGAAAAATCTTTCTTCTCATGGACCCTATCCCACTTGTTATAAGTTTTTAGCTCGACTATTCGAAGAATAAGAGAGCTTATGTAATCACCCCGGCGTCGGAAAGCTGTGTTTACAGGTCTATATCTCTTACATTTCTTGTCCTAGCTGAACTAAATTTTGAAATTGGTTTTGAAATTGGTTTCCTTATAGTATGTTGTAAAGGGTTGGATAAGTAATTTTGTCTTCTGCAAATTCTGGGCTCCCATGGAACCCAAATTGTGATGGCTCATAAAATGTGCAATAAAGGCAGATCTAGGTTTGCATGTAGGAATGTATATATTTATAATTCTGGTTTGGGATTTGTTATAGCATTATGCATCTTATTACTTCACCCATATTGGGGCATGGGCTCCCTCATATATCCACCCCCCACCCCCACCCCCTCTCCCTCCAAACTTTTTTTTTTTTATATACATATTTCTGTGTTGTTTCAGTCAATTCTTACACATATATGTTGCCCCCTCCACAGCACCCCCCCCCCCCCCCCCCCCCCCCCCCCCCACCCCAACCCACTCCCACCTTTTTTTTTTACGTATTTCTGTGTTGCTTTTGTCAATTCTTACATATATACGTTGCCGCCTCCCTGCCCCCCACCCACGTTTTATTTTTTATTTAATTTTTACATATTTCTGTCTCTTTTTAGCTCTTCTGATCAGAGATCAGCAGAGCTTATACCGTGGTGTGTCGTCCGTCCGTCCGTCCGTCCGTCCGTCCGAAAACTTTTTTTTTTATAGCAACTACTCCTCTGAATCTACTGAATGGATTTTCATGAAACTTTACAGAAATGTTGCCCATGAAGTCTAGTTGATCCTAGCAAAAATTCATATTGATGTAAAATCCAAGATGGCCACCAAATCTAAAAATAGATTTTAAAAAAAGTTTGTAGCGACTACTTCTTGAAAACTCTTAAGTGATATTGATATGGGACTTTTTCTAAAATGATTAGCATGACATGATGTTGGTCCTTGTCGAAAATCATTTTGATTCGCCGTTAAACATGGCTGCCAGCGGCCATCTTTATTTACATAGAGTTATTTAGTAAAAACTTGTAGCGACTACTCCTCTGAAACTACTCTACAGATTTCCATGAAACTAAACAGGAATGTTGCTCTTGATGTCTAATTGATCCTAGCACAATTTCAGGTCGGCCGGAAATTCAAGATGGCCGCCACGGCTAAAAATAGATTTTCAAAAAACAAGTTTATGGCAACTACATCTTGAAAATTATAAGTGATCTTGATATGGGACTTTTTCTAAAATGATCAGCATGTCATGATGTTGGTCCTTGTCGAAAATCGCTTTGATTCGATGTTAAACATGGCTGTCAGCGGCCATCTTTGTTTACATAGAGTTATCTAGTAAAAACTTGTAACGACTACTCCTCTATAACTACTCGACGGATTTTCATGAAACTTTACAGGAATGTTGCTCTTGATGTCTAATTGATCCTAGCAAAATTTTGGCCGGAAATACAAGATGGCCGCTATGGCTGAAAATAGATTTTCAAAATTCAAGTTTGTAGCGACTACTTCCTGAAAACTATAAGTGATATTGATATGGGACTTTTTCTAAAATGATCAGTATGACATGGTGTTGATCCTTGTCAAACATTATTTTGATTTGACATTAAACATGGCCGCCAGCTTTGTTTACATAGAGTTATATAATGAAAAGTTGTAGCGACTACTCCTATGAAACTACTTGATGGATTTTCATGAAACTTTACAAGAATGTTGACCTAGCTATCAAAAATCTATCAGTAGAGCTTCAAGGTCATTGACCTCTTGTTTTACATATTTCTGTGTTGTTTTTGTCAATTCTTACACATAGCTAACTTACCCCCCACCCCCACCCCCACCCCCACCCTCACACTCTTCCCCACCCCAATCAATTTTGTTTTGTTTTTTTGTTTCACCATATTTCTGTGTTGTTTTGGTCACTTCTTACATAGCTTCTTACACATATATGTTGCCCTCCCCACCCCCCTCCTCTACCCCATCCCCACTCAAATTCGAATTTTGTTTTTTACATATTTTTGTGTTGTTTTGGTGAATTCTTACATAGCTTCTTACACATATATGTTGCCCTCACCACCCCCACTCCCCCCACCATCCACCTCCGCCTCTCTCCCAACCCCATCCTACACCCCAAATTTATATTTAATTGTTTTACATATTTGTGTGTAGTTTTGGTCAATTCTGTTATTTATGTTGTGCTCCCAACCCCACCCCACATTGTTGTAGCCTTGTTTTCTGATGGTATATACTAGCTATAAATTTATTATTCTCTGAAAAATCGAATAGTCGAGCTGCGCTGTTCTCCGACAGCTCTTGTTTTATTTTATAGTTATCTAGTTCATAGGAGCACAGGAGAAAGCATGGACATAATAGAAAACTAGTCATGTTGGACTAGAAACAGAGTTGTGGCCCTTGAATAAGTTAAAGATGCTAAACTTTACTTTGTTAGCACTCTAGCTACTTCAATTTTCATTCAATCTGAATCAACCAAACAAGATGTATCATGATCATTTCATATCCCTCTCCCCCATCACCTGTTATAAGAACCATGTTAGCCAGTAGAGCATCCACAGGCCCACTTGGGACTCATGTTAAGTTTATTAATAACATCCAGTGTTTCACTGAGAGTTGAAAAATCACAGCTCGATAACACGCGCTGTCGATAAACTTTCCATTACACAGTCATCATCCAGTGTTTCACTGAAAGATGAAAAATCACAGCTCGATAACACACGCTGTCGATAAACTTTCCACTACACAGTCATCACCCAGTGTTTCACTGAAAGATGAAAAATCACAGCTCGATAACACGTGCTGTCGATAAACTTTCCACTACACAGTCATCATCCAGTGTTCCACTGAAAGATGAAAAATCACAGCTGGATAACACACGCTCAAGGTCGATAAACTTTCCACTACACAGTCATGTGAGTTTGCTGATGACATATTTTACCATGATGGAAGTTGACAAAAATAACTCCTGTTAAAGTAGCGATCGTTGAATTAAGGTGAATAGCATTCAAGAGATACAAATTATATTGTATGTTCGTTGGTCGAATTGGACAAGTGGTCACCTAAGGAAAGTTAAAAATATATTAACATGTGCTCGGTTGGATGTACATCAATGGATGACATCAGGTCAGTCGCATAAGGCAGTGAGTTGCTTAGTTAAAGCGGTTGTTAGGGCAGGTTAGAATGTACATAGTTGTTAGGGCAGGTTAGACTGTACATGGCTGTTAGGGCAGGTTAGACTGTACATAGTTGTTAGGGCAGGTTAGACTACATGGTAGGTAGGGCAGGTTAGACTGTACATAGTTGTTAGTGCAGGTTAGACTGTACATGGTTGTTAGGGCAGGTTAGACTGCACATGGTTGTTAGGGCTGGTTAGATTGTACATGTCAAATTTGATTAATTTTGAAAACACAATGGTAGGGATGTGGCCGCTTAGACTTTTATTATATGTAACATTAATTAGTTGAATGTCATTGTGGTCTGTTTTGCAAAAAAAGCAGGATTATGAGCCTTGATACTTTGAAAACTTAAAGTTATCACAAAATACTAATTCACATAAAAATGAATTTGGTTTCAATAGCTCTGCTCTTGCCAATGCCCAGCTTATTACTGGCAGATTACATGCCAGTTTGGGACTGGTATTGCTCTGTAATTTTTTATTTGTTTTGATCCAGATCATACAACAGTTATGCGCTTGACCAGAACACCATTTAGCATATACAATACTACAAGAAACATTAACCATTACGTTCTCTCTGGAGGCAGAAGAAAAAATTCTAAATGATAAAAAAAATTTTTTCTATGAAAACGATTTCCATATGAATATATCCCCATGTGGTTGCCGGGGTAGAATACAACCACTGCAATCTCACAAACAAACTGTCACATGCAGAGGGGTAGGACACACACCCCACTTTTTCCACCCATTCATATTCATTTTGTCATTTTTTTATCATGCTCATTTAAGGTCTTTATCATGACACCGCGTATGCAAACGGGGAAACGTGGCTCCATCATAAATGGAGTGTCTACTTTTTAGAATTTGCAGCAACTCTAGATCTGCAGTTCTGCAGGTAAGAAGGTTCTAGGCCCATTCTCCATATTTTATCTTGATGTAAATGGAGCTGTTAGGCACCATATAACCTTTCATGTGCTGGTGCACCTTAAAACCCAATTCACTTCCATATGAATATAACAGTTATAATCTATTAGATAATCATTTGTTTCAATAATAATGGAGTGAATATAAAATAAAGATACAATAAAAAAACGCAAACAAATCTACATAATTATGTTCGTATTATGTAGTAGGCCTGTAACAATACACTGGAATATTCGATATATCGAGAATATTTCTTGAACGAATAAATATACGCTATCTCTGAACCGAATATGTAGGATTCATCTGCGCAGCCAAACCAAAAGTTCTCGGAAGCCATAATGATGGATTTGTTTTGTATTTAATGTTTAAAATCAAAGCAAAAAATCATTGCAAATTCTCAAGAGCAAACAACACACAAGCTTTTTTTGTGGCGTCCAATCCGTAATCCTAGTAACGATGGAAAGTATTTTAATTATTTATCGAACCTAAAAATGTCATAATGCTAACTGCAGTCTACAAAAGTATAGTAGTGACCTGTAATAGCCCTAGTATAAACATCCAATACAGGCGTTCTTGAAATGTCTAGATTAGTTAAACCCTCTATCGAAGTCTGGAAATATTTTGGGTTTACCAAGTATCAGGAAGGAATAAGCCTCTAAAAGTATGTGAATACGACACAAAGCACCACCACTAAAATACCAGTATGAATATTGGACATATAGTTATAACATTGTGACAATATAAACAGGAATAAGGCGCTTGGAAGTCATTATCGAGCCAACAGAGAGAGTTACAGCTGTTTGAAATGGTAAACGACGCTATATCACTAGAAATAAAAATATGGATACAGGTTACATATTAACTCCAAGAAGCCACAAACAGTCTGCTTTATACCATAATTCTGCTCCGCGAGTCCGGACCATAGTAGAACACCGAGCCAAAAACTCTACAAGGGTATACCCATATAACTACCGATAAAGAATGTGACAGACTCTGCAACTGAAAAAATTATATAAATATCAAATTATAACTTTTAATTTAATTAAAAAAATCATAAAATATAGCCATAAAAGACCTTCAAATTTTAAAAAAATGTTTTATAACTAAATACTGATGCTATAAATGAGGAATTTAATAACATTCATTTACCTTATTACCAGAAGAGATAAACAAGTAAGGGCAAAACAGATACAATTGGAATTGAATTGAATGTTGTTTAACGGCTCATCAACACAGTATAGGTTATTTAGAGCTGCCCCAGAGAGAGGGGAAGGATACATAGGAATCCGGGAACCGTGCCCTACTCTTATTACCGAATAGATTCCTATGGTTCTTTAACATGCTCTGAGGATAGACAGATACATGGGACCACCTAATTTACATCCCCATCCGACGGACGAGGCTAAGGAAAAGTGTCTTGCCCAAGAACACACCAACGAAACTCAGTGGCACCACGGAGGATTGAACCCGGGGCCTCCGGTTACAAATCCACCGCGCTACCGATTGCGCCACGCCAGATACAATTGGAAGTAAGCAATTACCTTAATATTCCAATTTATAAGTGTATTTAATATACTCACCCTGGCAAACAGATCAAGTGTAAGAGATCAGCTGCAACATCATACACTCTTAATTCAGGATATCAGCATAACAATATCGGGTACACAATCTGCAATGTGTGTAGTTCTAAGGTTTATTATAGTCTCTCCCCCAATAAGAACCGACTAGATACCCAGAAGGTTATAGGCACTATAGAGTCTGGACTTATACACAATCTACAATCTAAGAACATGGTACAAGGCACAATACATATCTCACTGCAGGGTTTTTAAAAGCACAATAGCAGGCACGTAGTGTAAGGCTATCACCCTGTGCATTATTTTCATAAGCACAATACCGGGCACATAGCATAAGGCTATCACCCTGTGCATTATTTTCATAAGCACAATACCGGGCACATAGCATAAGGCTATCACCCTGTGCATTATTTTCATAACCACATTACCAGGCACATAGCATAAGGCTATCACCCTGTGCATTATTTTCATAAGCACAATACTGGACAGGGGCGTAGCTTGGCTGAATATGATTTGTAGGCAAAGTTGTATTGGGGTCCGCATTTTTTTTCCAAATAAACTGTCGGAGGTGCGTTTTGGCGTATATTTCGTACCGGTGAATATGTCTATAAGAGCATCAATATCTGGATCATATTTGAGTATATTTTGTGCGATTTTATAATTAAGCCCCTTACCCCACTAGGCCTCCGATTTTTATTGCATTTTTTGGCATTTTTATTTTTTCGATTTCTCATAAAAAAGTGTAGGCCTATAGGAAGCTACGCCCCTGCCGTATAAGGCTATCATATCACACTGTGCATAATTTTCAGTGACACAATACTGGGCACATAGTATAAGGCTATCACTCTGTGTATAATTTTCATAAGCACACTACTGCTGGGCACATAGTATAAGGCTATCACTCTGTGTATAATTTTCATAAGCACACTACTGCTGGGCACATAGTATAAGGCTATCACTCAGTGCGTAATTTTCAGCGACACAATACTGGGAACATAGTATAAGGCTATCACCCTGTGCGTATTTTTCATAAGCACACTACTGCTGGGCACATAGTATAAGGCTATCACCCAGTGCGTAATTTTCAGCGACACAATACTGGGAACATAGTATAAGGCTGTCACCCTCAGCGTTTTTTTACCTTATATAAATGGGTCCGATAAACAGCCCCATTCCCAATTGAAAAAATTGACAATTTTTCCCAATTTCCAACTAAAAAATTCCCAAATCGAAGTTGTTTGTCAATTTTTCTCCTGGGATGTTCTCAATACACAGATGTAATAGATCTTCCCAGTTCTGTTTTAGATTAATCTTCTTAATAAAGTTTTTTACCAGAGTTGTACGTTTCTTCTGCTTTTCTGTGTAAATTGAAACGCAAAACACAGCCTCGTCACCCGAGGACACCGCCATGTTGTTTATGCGTTGCAGAAACGCTTTACCACTTGTATGTTATCGGAACGCTTTACCGCTAGTATATTCTACTATGTAACATCTAAGCGCCTCAGTGAGCGATGGGTTAATACTAAATAAAGGACGAATAACAGAAATCGTCTGGGCCAGGAAACTCTTTCCTCGGTCATGAGAATATGCAGAGAATCTGGTGCAAACCTAAATGACAATGAACTTAACAGCATTGTTAACATTTTCAGGGACAACAAAAACAGGGAAATTATTCTGTAACAACACAGTGAAATACAATAAAAACTTGAAACAAAACAGTTGTGAAAATATTTTATTATGTAAATCATCAATAAATATGTAATATTGCACAAAATACAAAAACAACATTTTTCCCAATTCTGAGAAAAAATGCGTGTTTTTCCCCAATTTTGAGAAAAATTGCGTGTTTTTTCCCAATTTGACCGGCCACGGACCCATTCCCTAAATGGTGAAAAAAAACACTGACCCTGTGCATATTTTTCATAAGCACACTACTGCTGGGCACATAGTATAAGGCTATCTATCACCCAGTGCATAATTTTCAGCGACACAATACTGGGAACATAGTAAAAGGCTATCACCCTGTGCATATTTTTCATAAGCACACTACTGCTGGGCACAGAGTATAAGGCTATCACCCAGTGCATAATGTTCAGCGACACAATACTGGGCACATAGTATAAGGCTATCACCCTGTGCATATTTTTCATAAGCACACTACTGCTGGGCACATAGTATAAGGCTATCACTCTGTGCATATTTTTCATAAGCACACTACTGCTGGGCACATAGTATAAGGCTATCACTCTGTGTATAATTTTCATAAGCACACTACTGCTGGGCACATAGTATAAGGCTATCAACCAGTGCATAATTTTCAGCGACACACTACTGGGAACATAGTATAAGGCTATCACCCTGTGCATATTTTTCATAAGCACACTACTGCTGGGCACATAGTATAAGGCTATCACTCTGTGTATAATTTTCATAAGCACACTACTGCTGGGCACATAGTATAAGGCTATCACCAAGTGCATAATTTTCAGCGACACAATACTGGGAACATAGTATAAGGCTATCACCCCGTGCATATTTTTCATAAGCACTCTACTGGGCACATAGTATAAGGGTATTGCACTGTGCATAATATAAGCACACTACCGGGCACATAGGATAAGGCCATCACCTTGTGCATATTTTTCATAAGCACACTACTGGGCACATAGTATAAGACTATCATCCTGTGCATTATGTTCATAAGTACAATACCAGGCACATAGTATAAGGCTATCATATCACACTTTGCATAATTTTCAGTGACACAATACCAGACACATAGCATAAGGCTATCATCCTGTGCATAATTTAATTTTCAGCGACACAATACCTAAGCACAACGTCCTTGATTTCTGAGGAAAACACTGCGTTATTTGACACAAAACTGCTATGAACTACATTTAACCTCGGAGTTCTGAATAAAGCTGTAAAACTTGAAGATGTACAGTATAGCAGAAAGTAAACATACATATATACACACAAAAATTAGCATTGTTACGAGTAAGCACGAAAGGAAGCAAAACCAGCCACACAAAATTGAAATATTAAACAAAACTTACCTGGAAGGTGAAGTTTGATTTTAATTCTATTGGAACTAATCTACTAAGAGTCATAGGAGTGAACATGTGACCTGTCACGTGATACGATCATCAGACTTTTAGAGGAATATTATTCTAAAACTTGGAGACCAAATAGATCAGGGTGGGCCACAAATATAGGGCGGGCCTATGACTCTTAGTAGATTAGTTCTAATAGAATTAAAATCAAACTTCACCTTCCAGGTAAGTTTTGTTTAATATTTCAATTCTATTGAAACTAATCTACCAATCAGAGTCATTGGAGTTTTTAAGAATCCATGTTTCAGAATAGAGTAAATGCATGAAACCATGTTTTCATAAAACAACTTTATATAGGCATCAGGGTGAGATAATCATATATATAAATTTACATGATCCAGTTGAAAACAAAATTCTAGTCCACTACTGCTCACCTGAAAAACAGTTTCCAGTCTTATTTCACTGACAGAATTGCTTTACTATAGTTTGAATCATTTGTTACTGGTCTTTTGTAAAATTTTCTGAAAGTACAGTCTTTTCTCCAGCCAGCTGTCCTCAGAACTATGTCAATGGGTACCTTAGTTATAGCTGCGCTAGCTGAAGCACCTCTTGTGCTATGCGCTGAAAAAATAGACATATCAATGCCTGCATTCTTTAACGCTAGTTTAATCCAGTTTGCTGTGGTGCTTTTGGAAGCTGTGTTATATGTTTTTTGTGATATTGTGAATAATTTGGAATCCAACCTTAAATCACTTGTTTTTGTCAAATAAAACTTCAATGTGGAAACCACACAAATATCATTATCCGGTGTGAATGCCTCAATGTATATTTCTGATAAATGAAAGCCCGGTTTAGATTGTTTCAACAGGTCATTTATTCAGATTTTTACATAATCACTACCTATTTCTAAACCCTTAATATCAATAAATGCTAAGGTTTGACATCTCTGTCCTGTTGCCAATGCTATCAAAGTAACTAACTTGATTGATAATAATCTTAATGTCAGGTCTTCGATAGGTTGAAGTTATCGACATAAATGACGAAAGAGCTGATTTTGCTGTATTCAGCGCACTATAGCCTAATCCTGTTTTATGTAACATGGTCAAGAAACCAATTATGTCATTTAAAGGTGGGTTAACCTTATTAATGCCCTGTTCACCACAAAACTGCAACCATCTTTTGAGATAACTCCCATATTGTTTTTGTGTACTGCCAAGCCACGATGCCATGATAATGTCTGCAGCGTTCTCCGATAGTCCTGCACGCTGCATGTGTTCCCGGAGATCCTGAAAACTCTGGCATGTTAATTCCTGTTAGGTGCCATATAACCTTTTATGTGTTGGTGCGCCTTAAAACCCCAATTCAGTTCCTGCAAATAGACATGTAACAGCTACATACAGTACAAAGCTGTAGATTAACGACAAATGACCATCACCTTGACATTTACTGCTCATTTACTCAAGTCAGCTGTAGGTTAATCATGGTGTTATCTCACTTGTTTCTACTGCGATTTTCTTTTATCAAAATCCTTGATATTTTAGTACCAAATTAGCTAGAAATTACTTGTAACGTTCTTACAAATGTATATATAACTCTCATAGACACGAACATGCCTACTGTTTGTTAATGAAAATGTTCTGGAACATTTCTTATGAATGACAATAACTGTTCTGTTGTCATCACCGTCCCACAGGCTGCCCTGCCCCTGCCCTGCCCTGGCCCTGCCCTGCCCTGCCCCTGCCCTATCCTGCCCTGGTCCTGCCCATGGCCTGTCCTGCCCTGCCCTGTCCTACCCTGCTCCTTTCTGACCTGACCTTCTCTGCTCTGCTGTGCTCAGCCCTGACCTGCCCTATATTACTATCCCTCCTATCATTAACAAACAGTATTATTCACCTTAAAAAAATGAACCAACATATATAATTATAGCTAACACTTTGGGCTATGAATAATGTTTAGATAATTTGGTGCTAAAATAACAAGGATTTTGATAAAGAAAATGGCAGTAGATACAAGGGAGCTGACACAACAATTAACAGTTGACTTGAGTAAATGAGCAGTGAATGTCCAGGTGATGGTCATTTGTTGTTAATCTATAGCTGCATTGTATGTAGCAGTATACAGAGAGCTTCCATGGCCAAGCTGTTACATGTATATGACAGCTCAATCTACACTTTTAAGAACATAAACAAGGGACAGAGCATTTCCAATATATCCAATATATCCAATTTAATTGTTATATGGGTAAGCTAACAAATACGGAAACATATGGACGATAAAAACATGAGAAAATCCTTTTTTAAATGCTAATGACCTGAGGCATTACTTCATTTTAAAGAACCTCCACCACATCAATGTCGTTACAAAAAGAAAGAATGACCAAAATACATCTACAAAGTCCTCATGGATTGTAAAGATACCTAATAAACTTGAAAACATTGTGTAGGAGAGTGTCATTTACTTCACATAATAATATACAGCGCGTTCCAATGTATTTGACCGGTTAATTTTTGTATTTTTCTGCTCACTTTATTGTGTTTCGGTGGAAAAACTCATATTTCCATGAATGTTTGGAAAAATGACATCCGTTTAGACAAAACAATGTTCAGGCGAGTGTTCGAAATGTATGAACCACATCTTACAATATTCCACATTTCTGGGATATATAAATAAGAACAAGCAAATAATAATTTTTTACCTATGGTGTAAATTTACACCCCACTGATGCACTATTCCACCACAATTTGTTGTTACTTCCACCACATCAACAGGTAACCTATGACATGGTGAATAGCAAAGCCCAGAGACAATGATAACATAGCTTAGAGATAATGTTAGCTCAAACCAGAAATAAGAACAGTGTAGCCCAGAGATGATAATAATCTAGTAACAATAATAACACTGCCCATATACAGGGCTTTCTTACCTTATATAACAGAGCCCTGTAAAAGGCCTCTTCCCAATTGAAAAGTTGACTGTTTTCCCAATTTTGGCAGAAATCTTTCCCAATCAAAAGGCATTCTCTCAGAATTTGAGAAAAAACATAAATTTTGCAATGTTTTTTTGTCTGTTAAGTCAATACTGACTCAGGCAAGTTAGTAATAATAACAAATAATGGATGAAAATATAAATAAAGCATAGTATTGTCATTTTTACTGAATTAATGAAATCTTAAATTTTCCCCAAAATGTGAAAAAGTGCTTTTTTTCCCCCAAAACGGAGAGGCCTGGGCCTTTTTCCATTTTGGTTGAAAAATTGTAGAGTAACACAGCTCAGAGATAATGTTAGCTCATCCCAGAGATAACAGTAGAGCAGCTAGAGACAATAACACAGCCCAGAGATAATGTTAGCTCATCCCAGAGATAACAGTAGAGCAGCTAGAGACAATAACACAGCCCAGAGATAATGTTAGCACATCCGAGAGATAACAATAGAGTAGCCAGAGACAATAACACAACCCAGAGATAATGTTAGCTCATCCCAGAGATAACAATAGAGTAGCCAGAGATAACACAGCCCGGAGATAATGTTATCTCATCCCAGAGATAACAATAGAGTAGCAAGAGACAATAACACAACCCAGAGATAATGTTAGCTCATCCCGGAGATAACAGTAGAGTAGCCAGAGACGATAACACAGCCCATAGATAATGTTAGCTAAGCTTAGGGATAATAGTAGAGTATCCAGGATAATAACACAGCCCATAGATAATGTTAGCTAAGCTTAGGGATAATAGTAGAGTATCCAGAGATAATAACACAGCCCAGAGATAATGTTAGCTCATGCCAGAGATAACAGAGGAGTAGCCAGAGATAACACAGCCCAGAGCTCAACTCAGAGATAACAGTAGAGTAGCCAGAGATAATGGCACAGCCAATAGATAATGTTAGCTAAGCTTAGGGATAATAGTAGAGTATCCAGAGATAATAACACAGCCCAGAGATAATGTTAGCTCAGCTCAGAGATAATAGTAGAGTAACCAGACAATAACACGGCCCAGAGATAATATTAGCTCAGCTCAGAGATAACAGTTAAGTAGCCAGAGATAATAACACAGCCCAGAGATAATGTTAGCTCATGCCAGAGATAACAGAGGAGTAGCCAGAGATAACACAACCCAGAGCTCAACTCAGAGTTAACAGTAGAGTAGCCAGAGATAATGGCACAGCCCAGAGATAATGTTAGCTCAACTCAGATAACAGTAGAATAGCCAGAGACAATAACACAACCCCGAGATAACAGTAGCATAGTTTAGAGATAACAGTAAAGTAGCCAGAGATAATAACACAGCCAGATATAACAGTAAAGTAGCCAGAGATAATGATAACACAGCCCTGATATAACAGTAGAGTAGCCAGAGATAATGATAACACAGCCCAGATATAATAGTAGAGTAGCCAGAGATAATGATAACACAGCCCAGATATAACAGTAGAGTAGCCAGAGATAATGATAACACAGCCAGATATAACAGTAAAGTAGCCAGAGATTGTTATCCCAACCCAGAGATGACAATAGCGTAGCCAATCGAAAATGATAACACAGCCCAGAGATAATATAAGCTCAACTCAACAATGGTGTAGCCCAGATATGATAATATTGTAGCCCAGAAACATTGATAGTGCAGCCAAGATGATGTTAGCTTTGCCCAGAGATAATCTTCGCTCAACCCAGAGATAATGTTAGAACAATCCAGAGATAAGGAAAGCACATCCCAGAGATAATGTTAGATCAACCCAGAGATAAGGAAAGCACAGCCAAGTATATCAGTTTTAGTCAGTTTATCAATGAATGGTCACCCTACCCCACCCACCCTGACCCCCACCACCCACAACTTTCAAATCAGAAAAGTTATGAAAATGTATGCGTTTTACACTAAAAATAAACTTACATCCCACCTTAAATGAACAAATACAAAGAGAAAATGTGCAGGTGTAAAACAAAAAAGTATGCTGAAAACTCTTAACTTTTTTCTCTTTTTTTTTTAATTACACTCCCCTAATCTCCAATGCTGTATTAACTCTGTGCTGTCAGGATTATTTACAGGGCAGGAAACACCTCTGGCATGCATGGAATATGGCTGTAAGTCAAGGGAAGTCCCTGGCGTGGATGTGATATGCCCGTAAACTTGCCTTATCAGTCCTGCCTTTTATTTAATCAGACACTCATCTTTTGGTTAGTATACCTTTTCAAGACAAAATTAACAAAAGTTTTTGGCCCATTGAAACAATTTTTATAGCTGCGCTGACTCGTTTTCTTACATTTTCGAGGATATTACAATTTTTTTTTACCCATTTTAATAATGGAGCTCTTTTTTTTTAACCATTATTCAGATGAATCTTTGTTAAGAATTGACAGTTTATTATTGAATATTGACCTTTAAAGTAGTCAAGTCAAATCAAAATCCAGTTTAATCAATCAAATCAGGTTGGCAACTTGATTATATGCTGAAAGGAAATATAAATGCAACTCGGGGAATTTGCGCTATATGTTGTACATACTGCACACCCAATTCCACAACATTTGCGTTCAGGTCACTTTCTCACAAACTTTGTGCATTAGACCATTCAGACGTATTGTTGTTTCTTGGGTAGCACATCACAATGTGTCAAAAAGCGAATGTGGATGTGACCTTCACCCTCCAAGCAAAGGGCTGATAACTTTAATTTTTACATTTAAATCACTTCCTCATGAACTATAATAATGCACTAGATGCTTTAAACCTAGTTTATAGATTAATCTTTGGAAGACAAAACATTCTATTTTGACTAATTGTGTCTTGTGTAGTGCATTTTTTGAATGCATGCATTTCATCTATGACCATCGCCTACATTTTGGAGCTGATGATTTTTTTTTTTATAGTATGGCATTTTGTTTTTAAACAAATGCACTTAAACGTCATCTCAGAAACCTGTAACTCCATAGGTTTTCAGTTATTAAAATGTTAACAAACTTTCATTTATCTTTTATTTTTAAGTACCGCCCCCGTTAGGCGATACATGTGGAACCACGGATTTCAAGTTTCTTTATAATATTTATTCTCAATTTAAGGCAATAAATCGTGATTTTTTCCAATTTTCCCAGTACCATTCCCTAAAGGGTGAAACAAATTGCAGAGGTACACTACTTATTGATGTGCTATCATTTTATGTGATTATATGCGAGAATTGTATAACTGATACATGCTCACCATGTTATAATTATTTCAACTGTGTCAACTCAGGCTAAATCAAGCACTAATTGGTTGAAAGGCTTATAGTAAGGAGTGGAGGTTGATTAACGTGATACAAATGTCAACAAACAAAAATCTAGTATGTTTTTAGCGGTCAGTTGAAAGGCAATAATAAGGGATGGAGCTATCACATTGAGTGACTTGATACTGTGAAAAACACAAAAATGTCGACAAACTCATCTAGCATTTGTTTTTATAGGTCAGTTATAGCCACTGTGTGGGAATGAACAGCAGACGTGTCAAGCAACAAGGATTAACTAAGATTAACCTCTGGGGATGTCAGTTTTGTAGTAAGTTTTATGGGTCAATATGTATTCTTTACTGATTTTTTAGCTCTACTGGCCAGGAGGGCTTATGCGATCACTTTTTGTCCGCCTGTCCATCTGTCTGTCCGTCTGTCTATTAGCAATTTTATAAAATCTACATCTCCTCTGAAACCGCTTGAAGGGTTTTGATGAAACTTCATCACAATGTTACTTGGGAGGGCCCCTCTCAGATTTTTGTGGCCGCCAGTCATCCAAGATGGCCGACATGGCTAAAACTAGGTCAAATCTAAGGAAATTTCAAACAACATATCCTTCCGAAACCATTTATTGCATTCTTGTGAAATATCATAAACATGTTTCTTGGGTTAGCCTCTATTAAGTTTGTGTTTTTCGTTATCGTCGAATAATCAAAATGGCTGCCACAGCGACCCAAAGTTTACATAGAGTTATATAGGAAAACTTTAAAAATGACATCTTCTCTGAAACTGCTTGAAGGATTTTGATGAAACTTAATCACAATGATCTTTGGGTTAGTCCCCTCAGATTTGGGGCTTCCAGTCATCCATGATGGCCACCATGGCTAAACTTTGGTCAAATTTAAGGACATTTATCAAACGACATATTACCACTTGTTCCATTCTAGTTAAATATCATATGCATGTTCCTGTTGTTGGCCTCCATCAAGTTTGTGTTTTTCGTTGTTGTCAACTATTCAAAATAACCGCCACGATAACCCACAGTTTGCATAGAGTTATATATAGGAAACATGTTTCTTGGGTTGGCCTCTATCATGTTTATAAATCACATCATACAAGTAGAGCGTCTACAGGCCCTCTTGGGCCTCTTTTTTTTTTATCGATCCAGCTTCCAACATTTCAGTACAAAACTGTTAAAACCATCATTTTCCCACCGTGATCGATCCGTTTTTCCACAGAAGCATTAATGTGTTGATCAGTGATATAAAACTAAACACATATCTGTTGTCCACATCAATACAGATCCAACACAATTTGTAATATTCCGGCCCAAGCTGACATAGGGATGGCTAAAACAAAAACATGTTCAAATGAGTTGTAGATCGATGAAATTTAGTTTTATTCTTTCTAGAAATTTTAGCTCGACTTGCCAAAGACCAGCAGAGCTTATGGGATGGCAATTTGTCCGTCACCTGTCATTGTCTGTCGTCCTTTAACTTTTGCCTTGTGAGCACGATAGGGCCTTCATTATTAATCGGATCTTTATCAAAATTTGCCAGGGTCTTTATATCAATGAAACCTTGGACAAGTTCGAAAAACAGCCAGCTCAGATTAGTTTCACTGTTTCACTGGAGTTTTGGCCCTTGATTTTCTGGAAAATGTCATATTCTGTCTTGTGAAGACTAGCAACTTCATTTATTGTTTAATATTTACCAAACTTTGTCAATGTCTTTGTATCGATGAAAGCAATGAAAGATTGGACAGGGACAAGTTTGAAAACCAGCCAGATTGAAAAAGTAACACCAGAGTTATGGCCTTTGCTTTTCTGAAAAAAATTTCTGCCTTGTGAGCATATGTGCGTCTCTCTCTCTCTTACCAGCAGGTAGTATCATTGAAATAGGTATATATTATAGCGTCTCCTTGGCCGAGGTGACGTGCGTCTTCTTGCCTCTCTCCGCTGCGGGTTCAAATCCCACTGGGAGCTAGTGAGGGTGTCGATTCTTACGGATGGCAGGAGGTGTACAGTACTGGTTTTACCCAGGAAAAGTCGGTGGTCTGTCTCCACCACATAAAAATCAACCGTCATATATACAACCTTACATGTGTTGAAAATGATGAAAAACACCATACATACAAACAAACAGGTATATATGGAATAAAAACATAAAAGCACACACGGGGTCCCAAACACAGACACTTTGCTTTTTCCATTGTTCTTGTTCAGCATGCACAAAGACTGGTTAAGAAAATGTCAACAGAGTGAAAGTACATTTTACATACAGTGGTGAACAAAGAAGTGAAAGTGAGATTGTAAATTACATTTCCTATGTACAGTGGTGAACAAAGAAGTGACAGAGAGATTGTAAATTACATTTCATATGTACAGTGGTGAACAAAGAAGTGAGAGATTGCATGTAAATTACATTTCATATGTACAGTGGTGAACAAAGAAGTGACAGAGAGATTGTAAATTACATTTCATATGTACAGTGGTGAACAAAGAAGTGAGAGATTGTAAATTACATTTCATATGTACAGTGGTGAACAACAAAGAAGTGAAAGTGAGATTGTAAATTACATTTCATATGTACAGTGGTGAACAACGAAGTGACAGAGAGATTGTAAATTACATTTCATATGTACAGTGGTGAACAAAGAAGTGAGAGATTGTAAATTACATTTCATATGTACAGTGGTGAACAACAAAGAAGTGAAAGTGAGATTGTAAATTACATTTCATATGTACAGTGGTGAACAAAGAAGTGACAGAGAGATTATAAAGTGGTGAACAAAAAAGTGACAGAGAATTTGAATTACATTTCATATGTACAGTGGTGAACAACAAAGAAGTGAAAGTGAGATTGTAAATTACATATCATATGTACAGTGGTGAACAAAGAAGTGACAAATTGTAAATTACATTTCATATGTACAGTGGTGAACAAAGAAGTGACAGAGAGATTGTAAATTACATTTCATATGTACAGTGGTGAAAAATGAAGTGACAGATTGTAAATTACATTTCATATAAACTATGTTGATCCACATAAAATACCAATTAGGCGGCGCTCTTATCATCCGACGTCCGCTGTTGCCCGTCACGCTTGAACCTGCAACATAACCTTCGCCATTTCGACTTATGTTCCTGAAACTTTACGTACATCTTCATCTTACCCAAGGGAATGTTATTACACATGTCCAATAACTGACTTTCATTTCAGAAGAGTAAACCTGCATCCTAACCAAACTCATAACTTCCCTTGACTTTAAAAGTAGTTTATCAATGTTCTTGAAACTTCACACACACCTTCATCTTTCTCCAGGGATTGATGTTAGTCTTCACAGTAATTGTTGGAGGCACTTGTTCTGTCAAGTGGACTGTATTTGAAATCAACTTGTCCAACATTTTTCTAACTTGCCCGTCACTAATGTTAGTTTGAAGTAACTACAATTTACTGTATTTTCTGTGCTAGATAAATTGTTTAATGAAAACTAGCTTTTGGATCAGTTGAAGCTTTTTTTAGGCTGCTTTTTTCCGTCGGTTCAGATTCATAATTTTGCCATTTTTTACAGACCCCAAATTCAAAACGAGATCGTTGAGACATTATGTACGTTTATGACGATATTTCAAAACAATTCTATCAATATATTGTTCGAGTAAGGGGGCCCTTTGTAATGTAAAAACACCGATTAAAATATTGCTAGACTGCACCTTCTCCCTTTACAGTTTGCACTCGCCGAACAAGTGAATTTACTGATGACCAGGAGTTTAATTATGAATTGCCGATACATACGCATCCTTCCTTTCAGTCACCGACAATGTTTACAAACTCCTCCTATGCCTACTTTTGATGAGCAAATACAACGCGATATATCAATTATTCAGTCAAGAAAGTCTGACAAGAATCCACACTGAGTAATTCACATACCCAGCTGACCTTCACTATTCATTACGAGTACAGAGAAAACAAAAACATAAACTGCATCTCAGTGTCAACACGAAAGTAACCTATGTAGTATCTGAAATTCATCAATTTATGCATCAGTGATTTATGCCGCATGTGCCAGTGTGGACTGTCGAGTAAACATTTAATAAATGTCTCCCTTCGTTTTTGACTGGCAGGTATTCAAGCTTGTCTATAAAAGAAACAAGAGACAATGTGATATACAGTAAATGGTCAAAAAAAAAAATTTTTGTACATCTGTCGTACAGATTTCCGGCATACGGTTTCATTTTTGCAAGTCCTTGGGCTATCGATGATTTAATTTTTCGTTGACTTGTCCAAACTTTTGGGCATAATTTATGGTCATACGCCCGTTAGTGAAAAGGCTGTATAATAACAATAATTAGCATCTACATTTGGCAGGAAACCAGACTGCTATTGGAAATTATCCGTAATTTTCATTGTACTAGATCAGTGACGTCAACCAATTCATGAGTTTGTACTAGAAAAACTGTTATCACATGAAAAACAAATTTAGACAAAGAACATAGTAGTACATTTTACGAAGAAGAAAAAACTTTTGAAGCCAGATACTTTACTTGTCCGGTTGAGCATGTTGCTAAAATGTTCATTTGCCCAAAACAACTTTTAACTTGTCCCGGGCATCGGGCAACCGACATATGTCTAAGATTGTTGTTAAATATGTCCAATAACTCCTGACTGTCATTTTTGCAAAGCTATGTCACTCTTCATAAAACTTGAGCCTGCAATCTAACAAAGCTTGTAGGTTGACAAAATATTGCGACTTGATACAGTTCTTTCTTATCCGATATCAAAATGCCAAATGACATGGTCAGTAACTCTGACTGTCCTTCTGCAATTATTTTCGATCAAGATCTAATACTATGTGGTTTAATATCGTAGTTTGCTATTGCTGAAATGTATGCATTTTATTCCAGCGCCTCTCCAAATTTGTCAGAACCATTGAGTATGGTACTGCTGATAATCAGTTAGACTTGCATAACAGTGATCTCATTTTTCATACTTCTATAGAAGGATCCCTATAAAAGCATAAAGATTGAGGTCACTAAGATGAGTATCAAAAGTGCCACAGTCAATTTTTGTGATAATTTTGGAATGAGAAGTGATGGAATAAGGCCAAAGCTTCCATAATAGCAAGCAAACACCTTAAACCTGACTTTTTAATTTTGTATGGGTGTAGTAATCATAGTCCGTCTGTCCAAAATCGAGTCTCAGCCATTCCTTGTAAACTACATATGGGAATCTCGTCAAACTTCACACAAATGTTTATCTCAATAAGATGGTGTGTTGCAAGCAAGAATCATGATTGTAATTCAAAGGTCAAGGTCACACTTGGAGGTCGAAGGTAAAAAAATCTTTAAAAAAAAACGAACATGTCTCTGCCATTACTTGGAAACAATGGAAGGGAGATGCATCAAACTTTTTGTATGGGTGTAGTAATCATAGTCCGTCTGTCCAAAATCGAGTCTCAGCCATACCTTGTAAACTACATATGGGAATCTCGTCAAACTTCACACAAATGTTTATCTCAATAAGAAGGTGTGTTGCAAGCAAGAATCATGATTGTAATTCAAAGGTCAAGGTCACACTTGGAGGTCGAAGGTAAAAAAATCTTTAAAAAAACAACAACATGTCTCTGCCATTACTTGGAAACAATGGAAGGGAGATGCATCAAACTTCACACAAATGTTCATCACAATGAGAAGGTGTGCGAGAATCATGTCAGTGCCTCAAAGGTCAAGGTCACAGATCATAAAATAATTATGTATCGGCCATTACTTGCAAACTACTGAAGGGAGTTGTGTCAAACTACACACAAATGGTCATCACCTTGCGAAGGTGTCGCGCGCAAGAATCATATCTGAGCCTCAAAATATCAGGTCGCATTTGGAGGACAAAGGCCATTTTTTTCATGTCGGCCATTACCCCAAAACTACTGAAGGGAATTACTTCAAACTTTACACAAATGTTCCATCACAATGAGAAGGTACGGTGCGCCTTGTGTAAGAATCATGTCCGTGCCTCAGAGGTCAAGGTCACAGTTAGGCAGATGGTTTGCAGTGGTTAATATGGGTGCATCCACACTTTTCTTGATTTACATATTTCTTTATATTGTTAACTTTGCTGATCAAAGATGCATAGGTGAAATTACTGGATGGATTTTCATGAAACTTTACAGAAGTGTTGCCCATTATATAATTAATGTCTGGCTGATCCTTTGAAAAATTCATGTTGATGTGAAATCCAAGATGGTTGCCAAAGCTTATAAACAGCCTTCGAATTAACGTCAGGCTATTGCTATTTTTTCATCCCCAGATGGAAGAGGGATATAGTAATGCCATCCATACATCCATACGTACGTACGTCCATCCGTCCCATTTCGTGTCCGCTCTAAAACTACTAATGGGACTGCAATGAAATTTCACACAATGATAGAGGTCAATGAGAGGATGTACAGAGCGCAAGAAGCATAACTCTGCCTTTGTTTAAATAAGAGTTATTGCCCTTTGTAATTTTATACATATAATTTGTGTCTGCTCAATAACTCAAAAACTACTAGAGACTGCAACGAAATTTCATGCAATGATAGAGGGCAATGATAGGAAGTGCAGAGTGCAAGAACCACAACTCCGTCTTCATTTAAATTAGAGATATTGCCCTTTGTAATGTCATACTTATTTGTTTCCGTTTCATAACTGGAAAACTACTAACAGGACTGTTATGAAATTTCACACAATGATAGCGGGCAATGAGAGGAGGTGCAGAGTGCAATAACCATAACTTAGTCTTTATTTAATTTAGATATATTGCCCATTCTAAGTTTATACTTATAATTTGTGTCTGCTCCAAAACATGAAAACTACTAATGGGACTGCAATCAAATTTCATACAATGATAGAAGGCTATGAGAGTAAATGCAGAATGCAGGAACCATAAGTCTGTCTTTATTTAATTGAGAGTTATTGCCCTTTGTAATTTTATACTTGGGACAAACAAAAAAAGTGTAGTTTCCTATTGCATGCTCTAAAAAAGTCGGTAGGTAGGCATTTTTTTATTATTATTTTTTTGGGAGCAAGATATTGTGAGATTCTACATGTATTTATCTCATAAACCCCATACAAGTTGATGATACAGCTGAAAGTTGCTCTGTGATGTCAGTTTACCTCGATATATTGTGATAAATCGTTGTTCAGAACAAATAAAAAATAAAAAATAAATTTATTTTTTAATTTTTTTTATAAAAAGTTTTAGGGTCGGCCCCTTAAAAGTAGGGTCGGTCGGGCCACCGGAAACACAGGTAATTCTTGTCGGAGCACAACTCAAACACTACTAGACAATGAAAAAAGGCAAGTAGATGAAGTGAAAATGGCAGTAACCATAACTCGGTTTTCATGTACAATAGAGTTATTGGCCTTTGTAATTCTATATTTAAAATTCTTGTCCGAAGCATAGCTCCAAAACTAGGGGAACTAAAATATCTGCAATGAAACACAATGACAGAGAGTAATAAGAGGATGTGGAGAAAGCAAGAATCATAACTATAATTATGTTTGTTTGAATAAGAGTTAGTGCCCTTTGCTATTTTTATGTCCCCGAAAAAATTTCGGGGGCATATAGTAATCGCACCGTCCGTCCGGATTCTGTCCGTCATTCCGAAGTTCGTGTCCGGACCTTAACTTCACAACCCCTGCAGGGATTTTTAAATAACTTGGCACAAGTGATCACAAGACGATGTGTCCCCGGCAAAACCCATGTCCGTATCTCAAAGGTCAAGGTCACACTTGAAGTTCATAGGTCAAAAACAGGTATGCAATTTCGTTTCCGAACTGTAACGTCACAACCCCTGCAGGGATTTTTAAATAGTTTGGCACAAGTGATCACCATAACAAGACGATGTGTCTAGCGCAAAACCCAGGTCCGTACCTCAAAGGTCAAGGTCACACTTGCAGCTCATAGGTGAAAAACAGGTACGCAATTTCGTGTCCGGACCGTAACGTCACAACTCCTGCAGGGATTTTTAAATAACTTGGCACAAGTAATCACCATAACAAGACGATGTGTGGCGCACAAAACCCAGGTCTTCAAGGTCAAGGTCACACTTGGAGGTCAAAAGTCAAATTGTGTCCGGTCAATATGTCTGGCATTCATGGACGGATTTTCAAATAACTTGGCACTAGTTATCATGACAACAAGACGATGTGTCGCGCGCAAAATCCAGGCCTGTGGCCCCACGGTCAAGGTCACATTTAGAGGTCAAAGGTCGGATCTTGTCCGGTCAATAACTTTTGCATGCCTGGAACTTGGCACAAGTGCTAACCACAACCAAATTAGGTGTCGTGCACAAATCCAGGTCCATGGCTCCAAGGTCAAGGTCATACTTAGAGGTCAAAGGACACTTCTGGGGCATTTATCACTTACAGTGATATTTCTCGTATACTCTTACTCTTGTCGGGTGCATAGCTTAAAAATCACTAATGGGACTGGAATGAAACTTTATACAGTGATAGAGGCCAATGAGAAGAAGTGCAGTAACAATAATTCTATCAGATTGAAATTAAGAGTTACTGCCTTTCATAGTCTCATACTTACATTTTTTGTTAATTTTACTTGCTGCTTTATGTGCAGTCGTAAAACTTCCTTTAAACAAGACACCCACTCATGGGCTCTACAACTACATAGGAAAAAACACTGCGACGGTGTTATGGCTGTCTCTCAGACTGCTTCTTGTTCTTTATGTAGTCGGGCTAAAGGAAAATGTATGGGTTTTCATTGAGTATATAAGAATTCGGGCTAGTGACACAAACAATTCAATTCAAAGACTGTAATAGTAGATTTTAAAAAAAATGTTTGTAGCGACTACTTCTTTAAAGCTATAAGTGATACTGATATGGGACTTTCTAAAAAATTATCAGCATGACCTGATGTTGGTCCTTGTTGAAAAATTATTTTGAATTGACTTTAAACATGACTGCCAGCGGCCATCTTTGTTTACAGAGTGATATAATAAAAACTTATAGCGACTTCTTTCATGAAACTTGACAGGAATATTTCCCATATTATCTAGTTGATACTAGCAAAAATTCACATTGATGTGAAAGTGAAATCCAAGATGGCCACCAAAGCTAAAAATAGATTTTAAAAGCAACAACTTTGGAGCAACTTCTTCTTTACAACTGTAAGTGATATTGATATGGAACTTTTTCCAAGAAAATCAGCATGACATGATGTTGGTCCTTGTCGAAAATCATTTTGATTCAGCTTGAACCTGGCTGCCAGTGGCCATATTTGTTTACATAGTTATTATAGTAAAATCTTGTGGCGACTACTCTGAAACTACAAGGAAGATTTTCATGAAACTTCACAGGAATGTTGCTCTTGATGTCTAGTCTACAATTTTGTGGTGACTACTTCTCAAACACCGTAAGTGATGTGATGTTGATTAGGAATCTTTACCAAAATGACTGGCACGACATATCCTAACCAAAATTTATTTCAATTTGATGTCAGACGTTGCCACCAGTGGCCATCTTTGTTTACATAGAATTGTATTGGAAAAACATATGGCAATTACTCCTTCGAAACTGCTTCATGTATTTTTATGAAACTTTACAGGAATGTTCGGTAATTTGAGATGGTGGCATATAAATAGATTTCATTGTGGCGACTACTCAAAAAACATAAGTGGTATTGATATGAAACCTTTACTAAAATGACTGGCATGACATGTAGTTGTACCTATGAAATGTAATTTACAATCTCTCTGTCACTTCGTTGTTCACCACTATACATATGAAATGTAATTTACAATCTCTCTGTCACTTCTTTGTTCACCACTGTACATATGAAATGTAATTTACAATCTCTCTGTCACTTCGTTGTTCACCACTGTACATATGAAATGTAATTTACAATCTCTCTGTCACTTCGTTGTTCACCACTGTACATATGAAATGTAATTTACAATCTCTCTGTCACTTCGTTGTTCACCACTGTACATATGAAATGTAATTTACAATCTCTCTGTCACTTCGTTGTTCACCACTGTACGTATGAAATGTAATTTACAATCTCTCTGTCACTTCGTTGTTCACCACTGTACATATGAAATGTAATTTACAATCTCTCTGTCACTTCGTTGTTCACCACTGTACATATGAAATGTAATTTACAATCTCTCTGTCACTTCTTTGTTCACCACTATACATATGAAATGTAATTTACAATCTCTCTGTCACTTCGTTGTTCACCACTGTACATATGAAATGTAATTTACAATCTCTCTGTCACTTCTTTGTTCACCACTATACATATGAAATGTAATTTACAATCTCTCTGTCACTTCGTTGTTCACCACTATACATATGAAATGTGAATTCTTTTTGATTAGATGTCAAAAACAGCAGCTATCAGCCATCTAAATGTGGTTACTACTTCTGAGATTGCTGGTCCTATTTCCATAAAACTTCACAGGTAGCTAATCCAGCTATCAGATTATATCAGTAGAGCTTCAAGGTCACTGACCTTGTTTATTTATTCTTATACCTCTAACCCCCACCCCAATTGAAAACCTGCTTTTTTTTTCTTTCTTTTTTTAACACCCACCCCAATTCAAAACCTGCTCTTTTTTTTTCTTTCTTTTTTTTTGGTTTATTTATTCTTACGCCTATATTAAACACTTTATTCAGGGCACTGTATTCAGGGCTTTGGTGTGAGATTAGGAACTTATTGATAAAAGGTCGTATAAAGGTGGCCATGACCTTAAATAGGCATTTTTTGCGATAATTTCAAAACTATTACACACATTCATGAAACACATTGCCCTTGGTGAGAGGAAAAAAAACTATTGATTTTTAGGTCAGTTTGTCAAAGGTCAAGCTTGCCATGATGTATGCCAATACTTGGGAAATGTTATAGGTATATTGCCTTCGGTGAGAGGATGAACCCTATTGATTTTGATTCAGTTGGTCACCAGCACATATTCCAAGTGATAACTCCAGGAGTATAATACACTCCTGAAATTGTGTAGGCACATTGCCCTTGGTATTAGGAAGAACCCTATATCATTCAAAGGTCAAGGTCACCATGTCCTCATATGGGCACAAATATTCCAAATGACAACCCCAGAAATATAATATCCACATTTGTGCATTGCTCTTGATGGGAGAAGGAAGCCTATTGCTTTTGGGTTCATTAGGTCATGTGGTATTTTAAAAACTACAATAGATAACAATATGATGAAATTGTGTATGTTTTATTGTTTCCCAAAAGGCCTGGTAACAACTGGCTCTTTTCCCAAACACTTGCAATTATTACAAAGGGGTAAAACTAAAACAGTTTTTAATGTTTTCCGCAAGTCCGAAAGAGGGTCCGCTCCAACAGCAATGAGTACATGAGTCGGCTGGGATCAGTCCAGCTCCATACTGTATGATCTCCAGTGGGGCCTGACATGTTATGAGTGACTTGAGGGGGGTGGGGTGGGGGGGGGGAGGGGGGACCCACAGGTGTAGTCAAATTCTGCAGTTGACATACATGTAACCAAGAGCAGTTCTTGTCTCCCAGACAGCTGAAAAAATATTCAAAGTTATAATGTCAAATGTTAATTGACCATTTGAATAGTTTTGTAAAAGCGTTGCTTACATGTATATTACTTCTCTAACATCAGAAAGTAATAAATATTTATAAATTTCTCATGTTAGTTATTATGAGCCTATATTGAGGTTGAGTTCAGAAAATTATTATGGAACGGCATACTTCTTCAAGAAGTTATAATGCAGTAGTAGTCGATGCCAATGCTTAGTGCTGAGAAGCAAGTAAACATATGCACATTAATATGACTGTTTTAGAAACACTTACGACAGGTGGCCTGGAACTTGGGGCATTTACCGACCTGTTTGTGGTACTTGTCAAACAATTCAACAATCGATTCTTTCTGGAGAGTGCACGCCATAACATTAGCGCTTCCATGTGCTG
The DNA here is from genome assembly GCA_037043455.1 of Cyrtodaria siliqua. NCBI lineage: Eukaryota > Metazoa > Mollusca > Bivalvia > Adapedonta > Hiatellidae > Cyrtodaria > Cyrtodaria siliqua. The sequence goes on along the minus strand of JAWPHD010004322.1, from coordinate 86,427 downwards.
ACATTTTTGAAACTGTACAGCCAAAACAGCACTGGGAGATGCCATTTTGACTGTTTTATACCAGTCCTGTGCACAGTATACCGTGAAATTCACACGCTTTCAAAACTGCACCGCAAAATTGAAAATTGCACCGTGATCTCATGAACATTATTATTTTTTTAAACATTTTTTTTCTTGTTTTTTTCAATAAAATAAAAAGGAATCGGGGGTGTTTTCAGAGGGTCAGTCGGGTTACAGTAAACTCAGGTATAATTTTATTTGGCCTTAGTAGGTCACTGATCTGATCATGACAAATTCTTTCCCGGCTATTCTTTAACTATATGATCTACATTCATAAAACTTATACAAATAGTGCTCTTGGTTAAAGAACATTGTCTAATTATGCTCTCCTTTGAAGAAGGAGGGGGCATTATAATTGTCTGTCCGTCCCAAAATCTTGTCTTTGCAATAACTCGAGAATAGCTGGCACTACAAACTCAAAACTTGGCAGGACTGTTTGTGTCATGGTGTATTTTGTGCACCTCCCTTTTTGGATAGATTCACTTAAAAATGTGGTTGCCATGGTAACAAAACTTGTAAAATATCACTAAAAATTGCTCGTCTTTGCGATAATCCAAGAATAGCTGGCACTACAAACTCGAATCTTGGCAGGAATGTTTGCATCACGGCGTAGTTGTGCACCTCCCCTTTTGGGTAGATTCACCTAAAAAAATTGGTTGCCATGGTAACAAAGCTTGTAAAAAATCTCTTCGTGATAACCAGTGTCTTTTCTAGGATGCGCAATCGCGCGATTCATGCCATTTTCTACTACGAGATCGCGTTTTTTTGTTTAAACCTAATGTGCGCTGATCGCGTGTACAAACGTAGAAAAAACAATTTGAGACATGCATGCGACATCGTAATCCGTAAATTTTAGCGAAATGGAGACAAATTCTGATTATAATTGTTTATCAGAGCTAGTCTTGATCATCTTAAACACATGGTTGTAAATACAAACATTTGTCTTGAAAACAAGCAAGCGTCGCAGATGATCTAGACTAAGCATGTAAACCGATTATATGGAATAATTTAGACGAAAATAGGTTTAGGACATGCTTGTTTTGCCTTGCAGAAATGTTGCCCATGAAGTCTAGTTGATCCTAGCAAAAATTCATGTTGATGTGAAATCCAAGATGGCCACCAAATCTAAAAATAGGTTTTTAAAAAACAAGTTTGTAGCGACTACTTCTTGAAAACTATAATTGATATTGATATGGGACTTTTTCTAAAATGATCAGCATGACATGATGTTGGTCCTTGTCCAAAATCGTTCTGATTCGATGTTAAACATTGCTGCCAGCGGCCATCTTTGTTTACATAGAGTTTTATAATGAAAACTTTTAGCGACTACTCCTCTGAAACTACTTGACGGATTTTCATGAAACTTCACAGGAATGTTGCTCTTGATGTCTAATTGATCCTAGCAAAATTTCAAGTCCGCCGGAAATTTAAGATGGCCTACACGGCTAAAAATAAATTTTTAAAAACAAGTTTGTAGCAACTACTTCCTGAAATCAAAATCAATCAGTATAGCTTCAAGGTCATTGACCTCTTGTTTAATTATTATTTAAAAGTATGCTGTTTTCCTGTATAGGAGTTTTAACATTTTCTAATTTTTTTATGCCCCCGAAAAATCTTCGGGGGCATATAGTAATCGCACCGTCTGTTCGTCATTCCGAAGTTCGTGTCCGGACCGTAACTTCACAACCCCTGCTGGGATTTTTAAATAACTTAGCACAAGTGATCACCATAACAAGACGATGTGTCGCGCACAAAACCCAGGTCCTTTCCTCAAAGGTCAAGGTCACGCTTGAAGTTCATAGGTCAAAAACAGGTACGCAATTTTGTGTCCGGACCGTAACGTCACAAACCCTGCAGGGATTTTTAAATAACTTGGCACAAGTGATAACCATAACAAGACGACGTGTCGCGCGCAAAATCCAGATCCGTACCTCAACGGTCAAGGTCACACTTGGAAGTTCATGGGTAAAAAACAGGTACGTAATTTCGTGTCCGGACCGTAACGTCACAACCCCTGCAGGGATTTTTTAAATAACTTGGCACAAGTGATCACCATAACATGACAATGTGTTGTATGCAAAACTCAGGTTTCAAGGTCAAGGTCACACTTGGAGGTCAAAAAGTCAAATTGTGTCCGGCCAATAACTCTGGCATTCATGGACGGATTTTCAAATAACTTGGCACAAGTGCTCAACCCAACAAGACGATGTGTTGCGCACAAAATCCAGGTCTGTGGCCCCACGGTCAAGGTCACATTTAGAGGTCAAAGGTCAAATCGTGTCCGGTCAGTAACTTGCATGCCTGGACGGATTTTCAAATAACTTGGCACAAGTGCTCACCACAACAAAATGAGGTGTCGTGCACAAATCCCGGTCCATGGCTCCAAGGTCAAGGTCATACTTAGAGGTCAAAGGACATTTTGGGGGCATTTATCACCGAGTGATATATATATATATTATTTTTTTTTAAAGGGAATTTTTCACAGGAAAGGGGGAAGAATATATACTTTAAGGGGAGGGGAAGGGGACCGAATTTCGGCCCCAAAAATGGTCAAACGACGGCCCTGGTGGCTCAAAGGTCAAGGTGGCCATGACCTTATATGGAAATAGGCATTACTCAAGATGAAACTATAGCACCCGCACTCGTGAAATTACACGGGTATATTGACTTTAGTGAGAGTATGAATCATTAATTTTGAGTCATTTGGTCAAGGTCAAGGTCACCATGAGGTTATATGGAAATCGACATTTTGTGCAATGACTTCAAATCCCTAACACCTAAACTCCTGAAACATCATAAGTACATTGTCCTTGGTGAGAGGAAGAACCCTATTTCATTGCGATTGGCAGGTCAGTGTCACTATGCCCTTATATGGTAATATGCATTCTGCATGATATCATAACATCCAAATGATGAAACTTCATATGGAAATACATATTCTGCCAAATAACTTTGAAACCACAACACTCACTCATGAAACTTCATAGGTACATTGCCTTTGGTCAAAGGAGGAACCCCGTTGTAAGGTCACCAATACATATGCCAACAGAAAAATCCAGGAGTATAATACCTACACACATGAAACTTTGTAGATACATTGCCCTTGGTGAGAGGAGGAACCCTATTGCTATTTTGCATAGTGACCCAATGACAATGACCAAAATATTATACCCACACTTATTAAACTTCATAGGTGCATTGTCCTTGATGAGCAGTAGAAGCCTTTTACTTTTGGTTTCAGTAGGTCATTGCCCTGACTGACTGAATCCTAAGACATTTTCCTCACAGAAATTAGGAACTATTAGACCTACAGTTTTGAAACTTTACAGAAATCATGTTAAAGCAACAACCCCTATTGTTTTTAAGCTTAGTAGGTCAAATGTTTTGGGCTACAATTGTGAAACTATACAAATAGTGCTCTGGGTTAAACAACATCCCCTATCTGTCAGAAGTCAAGGTCATATTGACCTGACACCTAGGAAATGCTTTTAACATAAAAACTAGCAAACGAGCATACAATGGCCTGTTAGGCAACGCTCTTGTTTCCCATTTTTAGCTTATTAGCTTAAGAAAAGAATTTGATTGCTCTAAAAGGGAAAACAATGGGGAAACCAATTCAAATGAAAATTAAAAGAAAACATGCCAAAATGCAATTAAAAAGCAGGAAACATATTATTATCCTGTGGGATGATTAAACAATACCTAAAACAGATTAAAAGCTTGGGTAGTGAAACGAGTCATCAACAGATGGGAGTGTTTTAGAATCTGTCTGTCACTTAACGACACACTAATCTTACTACTTACCTTATTAACCATAAGCACTTTCTCTAACCCTAATTAATACTCTTACTCCTAGCCACCATAAACAACTTGACCTAAACACTTACTAACCCAGTGTATACACGAAGAAGTAAGTCGCAGACAGATTTTAAAGTTATATCTATAACCACATAATGGTATTCCTTGTAATATGATCAAACTAAAATATTGTCAGTACTGTCGACAAACAGTCGTGCTAAATGCTCCTCAAAGATGTATATAACTCCCAGGTTACAAAAAACGACATACCAGTTTTTCTCATCAACTTGAGCTGTAAGATCTGAAAATATGACAAACAAGAGCACCAGCTAATAGATCATTTTTGTCTCGCCTTTTCGAAGAAGTCACTCTCTCACATCTCAAAACAGTGCATGCACTAGACACTCCCAAGCAAAGGGCAGATAATCATTTTTATATTCAACTTTTGCTTAAAGTTCTATCTTGGGTGGTACATCGCAACATGACAAAGCAAATCTGGATATGACCTTGACCGGGTGGTACATCACAACATGACAAAGCAAATCTGGATATGACCTTGACCCTCCAAGCAAAGGGCAGAGAACTCAATCCTTTTGAGCTCGACTGATCAGAGATCAGCAGAGCTTGTGCCGTGGTGCTGCGTCCGTCTGTCCGTCCGTCTGTCTGTCCGTATACTTTCTTTTGTAGCGACTACTCCTCCGAAACTACGAAATGGATTTTTATGAAACTTTACAGAAATGTTGCCCATGAAGTCTAGTTGATCCTAGCAAAAATTCATGTTGATGTGAAATCCAAGATGGCTGCCAAATCTAAAAATAGGTTTTTAAAAAACAAGTTTGTAGCGACTACTTCTTGAAAACTCTAAGTGATATTGATATGGGACTTTTTCTAAAATGATCAGCATGACATGATGTTGGTCCTTGTCAAAAATTGTTTTGATTCGACGTTAAACATGGCTGCCAGCGGCCATCTTTGTTTACATAGAGTTATATAATGAAAACTTGTAGCGACTACTCCTCTGAAACTACTTGATGCATTTTCATGAAACTTCACAGGAATGTTGCTCTTGATGTCTTATTGATCCTAGCAAAATTGCAGGTCGGCCGGAAATTCAAGATGGCCGCCCTGGCTAAAAATAAATTTTCAAAATACAAGTTTGTAGCGACTACTTCTTGAAAACTATAAGTGATATTGATATGGGACTTTTTCTAAAATGATCAGCATGACATGATGTTGGTCCTTGTCAAAAATCGTTTTGATTCGACATTAAACATGACTGCCAGCGGCCATCTTTGTTTACATAGAGTTATATAGTTAAAACTTGTAGCGACTACTCCTCTGAAACTACTTGGCGGATTTTCTTGAAACTTCACAGGAATGTCAGGGGCGTAGCTTGGCCTTTTTGACGGCATAGGCATACAGTTAAAGTTATTATGCTAGCGGGGTACGGGGACATGCCCCCAACCCGCCCGACCCGATTTTTTTTTATTATGTTAGAATGCATTAGGTGCCTGCTGACGTATATTTTAGACTTTAAGAAGGGCAAAGATAACTAAAGAAGTATACATGAAATATTGCATTTTTGGAATCTTTAATTTTTCTATTTCTGCAGGGCCTACGCAGAGCTACGTCAATGAATGTTGCTCTTAATGTCTTATTGATCCTGGCAAAATTTCAGATCGGCCAGAAATTCAAGATTGCCACCACAGCTAAAAATAGATTTTTAAAAAATGAGTTTGTAGCGACTACTTCTTGAAAACTATAAGTGATATTGATATGGGACTTTTTCTAAAATGATCAACATGACATGATGGTTATCCGAGTTGAACATTATTTTGATTCGATGGTAAACATGACTGCCAGTGGCCATCTTTATTTACACATGACTGCCAGTGGCCATCTTTGTTTACATAGAGTTATATAATGAAAACTTGTAGCGATTACTCCTGAAACTACTCGACGGATTTTCATGAAATTTCACACGAATGTTGCTCTTGATGTCAGGGCCTTTTTTCCAAAAATTGGGTAGGGGCCTTAGCCTTTCATTTTGGGAAATTCAAGCGCGATTTTCGGCCAAATTGGGAAAAGGTAGACTGACTTTCAAGATACATCAATAAACAAATGGCAGTCTACATACATACAGTAAATAGAAAGTTGCATCAATTAAATAATTGAAAACAAAATTATTTAAAACTAAACAGGACTGGTATAATAGGACACTTCTTATTTTAACATCATTTACAAGGGTAACTGTCTGGACTTGAAGTCCTTAAAGTCATCAACAATTTGATCAAAGTCCTCCTTGGGGGTTTACACAGTTAATCCTCATCAGAGCATCCAAGTTTGTTGTCTTCAGTGAAGACCTCAGAAATGTACATAGGTCATTCATCAGGCTGAAAGAACGATCAACAACAGCGGTGCTCTGCATCGCAAGTTGCGAGTCCGACTGACCCGGCACTTCAGTAGGCGCAGATTTGGCAAGTTGTGTTGTCAAGGAATTTGTCCTTTTAACACCAAAGGTCAAAAGGCTGCACTGGCCTTTATCATCTGCAGCCCTTAAAACAGATTTTCTGTAGTATTTTCCGTTTTTCGAGATTTTTTACTCGCATTTTGTTTACGGTGTACTTGTTTTTTTTTCAAATATTGTTTACGACAACCGTGTTAGAATATGTTCTACAGTGTTCAGTTAAGAAAAACTTTTTCTTTTTTTTATCAATTTTAAGTTTTTATAAAAAATAATTATATAACATTTCAAACGATTCAGTATTAAATAATAAGGAAATGACGACAGCGTCAAGTCTACATGCGGATTAATAAATCGCGTACAATAACTCGGTTCGGTTCACGTTCTCTCCATTAAACAAAACAAATGGCGCCAAGAGATTGTAACATCTCGGTCGTAAGCGGACTGCAGTGCAGTGCCGAGTCATTCTGAATCGATATTTATATCTGTAAGCCAATAAAAAGCCTGCTTTCGGTTTCATTCGCTGCTAAATAATGTAGTTTTATTAACCGAATGTGTGAAATAGATTTCGGGAGAATCATATGTCAACATATTGGGAATTTCAGCATTGTATTTTTGGAAATTCTTTCACCAAAATTGGGAAAAAAAGAGGCTTTTTGCAATTGGAAAGTCACCGAATATCGGCCTCTATTATAGAAGGAAAAAAGGCCCTGGATGTCTTATTGATCCTAGCAAAATTTCAGGTCGGCTGGAAATTCAAGATGGCCACCATGGCTAAAAATAGATTTTCAAAATACAAGTTTGTAGCGACTATTTTTTGAAAACTATAAGTGATATTGATATGGGACTTTTTCTAAAATGATCAGCATGACATGATGTTGGTCCTTGTCAAAAATCGTTTTGATTCGATGTTAAACATGGCTGTCAGCGGCCATCTTTGTTTACATAGAGTTATATAATGAAAACTTGTAGCGACTACTCCTCTGAATCTACTTTACGGATTTTCATGAAACTTCACAGGAATGTTGCTCTTGGTGTCTAATTGATCCTAGCAAAATTTCAGGTCGGCCGAAAATTCAAGATGGCCGCCAAGGCTAAAAATAATTTTTCGAAAAATAAGTCTGTAGCGACTACTTCCTGAAATCAAAATCAATCAGTAGAGATTCAAGGTCATTGACCTCTTGTTACATTCAACTTTTGCATTTAGGTCACTTTCTCACAAACTGTATGCCATGGACCCTTCAAACTTTGCTTATAGTTGTATCTTGGGTGGTACATTGTTTCATCGTTTCATGACAAAGCAATGTGGATATGACCTTGACCCTCCAAGCAAAGTGCAGATAACTCAATCATTTTTACATTCAACTTTTGCATTTAGGTCACTTTCTCACAAACTGTATGCACTAGACCCTTCAAACTGTATGCACTAGACCCTTCAAACTTTGCTTGTAGTTGTATCTTGGGTGGTACATGGCGACATGACAAAGCAAATATGGATATGACCTTGACCCTCCAAACAAAGGGCAGATAAATTAATCATTTTACATCCAACATTTGCGTTTAGGACACTTTCTCGCAAACGCTATGCACTAGCCGTTTCAAGCTTTGCTTATAGTTGTATCTTGGTTGGTACATTGCAACGTGAAAAATCAAATGAGGATGTGACCTCCATCCTCCAAGCAAAGGGCAGATAATTATGTTTACATTCAACTTTTGCGTTTTGGTCACTTTCTCACAAACTGTATGCACCCTTTCAAACTTTGGTTATAGTTGTATCTTGGGTGTTACATCGCAATGTGAAAAAGCAAATGTGGATGTGACCTTGACTGTAAGCAAAGGGCAGATAAGTTGATTATTTTTATATTCAGCTTTTGCGGTTAGGTCACTGTATGCACTAGACTTTTCAAACATTGTTTATAGTTGTATCTTGTGTGGTATATTGCAACGAAAAAAAACAGATTTGGGTGTGACCTTGGCCCTCCAAGATAATTTAATAATTTGTACATTCAACTTTTGTGTTTAGGTCGCTTTCTCATGAACTATATGCATTGGACCTTTCAATCTTTTGTTACAGTTGTATATTGATTAGTACATCATAATTTGACAGTTAAAATGTGGTTGTGACCTTTACTCTCCAAGCAAAGGACCGATAGCTTAACAATTTTACATTCAGCTATAGCGTTTTGATCACTTTCTCATAAACTGTAATTGATAGACCTTTCAAACTTTGTTGATCGCTGTATCTTAGTTGAATGTACAGTCATATTCCAAATAAATTGGCATACATAGCAACGTGACATAGACAATGCAGAGGTGACCTGCATCCTCCTAACAAGGGTTAGTTAACTTAGTAGTTATTACTTTTACGTCGCTTTCTCGCAAACTATAATGCACTGGATGTTTTAACTTTAGATTATAGTTAATTTTTGGTAGACAAACAATTCTATTTTTACACCGTTCTGTCTTGGGTAGTGCAATTTAGACACGGGGATTTCATCCATGACCTTGACCTACCATTTTTTTGTAGTGTAGATCTTTTTTTTTATTGTTTCTTATACAATGGCATTTTGTTTTTAAATGTATAGACTTAATTGTCATATATCAGCAAAATGTAAAATTTCCTTGAAAAAATGTCCACCTCTTTTCTAAGTCCTGTCCCCATTAGGCGAGATTTGTGAATCTGCGGATTTAATTTTTTTTTACTCCTTTCTCAAAAACGAATTGTCCAAAAGCATTGGAACTTGGCACACATGTTCATTATCATTACAACACATTATGTGTCGAGGACCATAACTCCATATTTAATCTGAATAATCCCCCTTTTTGTCTTGGATTTTTTCAGTTTACATGTTGAATGTACAGTCATATTCCAAATAAATTGACATACATAGTCATCGTCATTACACAACAATATGCAATAAGTACCGCAACTCTTGTGATACATTTTACCAGAATTATCCCCCATTTCTACTTTGATGTTTAAACTTTTTCGTTCCACTATACATGGTACATATTTCATCATGCATGGTGGATACAGCTTTATATAATGTGGTGCTTTGAATTCAATTTATTTTTTTTTAAAGATCTTGTTATTTGCCAGCATGATTAAAGTAACAATGATACTGTATGGATACTCCGAGATGCTGATTAAAGTAACAATGATACTGTATGGATACACCGAGATGCTGATTAAAGTAACCTGATTAAAGTAACAATGATACTGTATGGATACACCGAGATGCTGATTAAAGTAACAATGATACTGTATTGATACTCCGAGATGCTTATTTAAGTAACAATGATACTGTATGGATACACCGAGATGCTGATTAAAGTAACAATGATACTGTATGGATACTCCGAGATGCTGATTTAAGTAACAATGATACTGTATGTTTACTCCGAGATGCTGATTAAAGTAACAATGATACTGTATGGATACACCGAGATGCTGATTAAAGTAACAATGATACTGTATGGATACTCCGAGATGCTGATTTAAGTAACAATGATACTGTATGGATACTCTGAGATGCTGATTAAAGTAACAATGATACTGTATGGATACACCGAGATGCTGATTAAAGTAACAATGATACTGTATGGATACACCGAGATGCTGATTAAAGTAACAATATACTGTATGGATACACCGATATGCTGATTAAAGTAACAATGATACTGTATGGATACTCCGAGATGCTGATTAAAGTAACAATGATACTGTATAGATACTCCGAGATGCTGATTTAAGTAATACTCCGAGATGCTGATTAAAGTAACAATGATACTGTATGGATACACCGAGATGCTGATTAAAGTAACAATGATACTGTATGGATACACCGAGATGCTGATTTCAGTGCTTGATAAATACTTCAGGAGTGTCATTTGTTCCTTTAAAATTCATTACATTTTAGGTCTTTTGTTCCCTCCACCCCAAAAGAAATCCATAAACAATTTACATTTTATAAGGGTGGCCCCTTTGTATTTTGCATAGCGCCGGGGCCCTACTATAAGGGAATTTAAGGGAAAATACGGTGACTGAATAAAATATTATCACAATTCTGACATCCCCGGAGGTAAATCTAGGTTAATTCTTTGTTACTTGACTCGTCTGTTGTTCATTTCCACTCTGGCGATAGCTGATCTCTAAATAGCATGTGACCATTGCGCATTTCAGTCTGTTGACCATTTGTTTGGTTGTTTTTTCATCACCGCAATTAGCGCGTTTAACCAATCGTAACACTCGATTTAGTTGACACAATTGAAATAATTTTAACAGTGGGCGTGTATCGTTCTGACATTTTATGACCCGGCCCCACCACAAATAGCAGGTCCATCTACCCCCAGCATCGCAGGATTTTTGCAGAAAAATGATGTTTTAAAGCAGAAATACAATTAGTAAAATCAGTGAACATTGGCAAATACAAACGATGAAAGAATCATAAAAATCAGTGAACATTGACAAGTACAAACGATGAAAGAATCATAAAAATCAGTGAACATTGGCAAATACAAACGATGAAAGAATCATAAAAATCAGTGAACATTGGCAAATACAAACGATGAAAGAATCATAAAAATCAGTGAACATTGGCAAATACAAACGATGAAAGAATCATAAAAATCAGTGAACATTGGCAAATACAAACGATGAAAGAATCATAAAAATCAGTGAACATTGACAAGTACAAACAATGAGGAACAATCAGAAAACTGTGAATATTTACAAGTATAATCAATACAAAGCAAATTCAAGATGGCCGCCACGGCTAAAAATAATTTTTCAAAAAACAAGTCTGTAGCGACTACTTCCTGAAATCAAAATCAATCAGTAGAGCTTCATGGTCATTGACCTCTTGTTTAAAGAAGAGATTTTAAAGATGTTTCCATATGGCTCTATGTAAATATATGACCCCTGGGGCGGAGCCAGATATGACCACAGGGTCAACATTTTAACAAACTTGCTAGTGGATCATAAGCTTATGCTTCATGCATAACATGGGACCTCTAGCTCTAACAGTTTTAGAGAAAATTATTTATTTTTAAAGATTTCCTATATAACTGTATGAAAAAATGTTAACCCTGGGGCTGGGCCATATTTGACCCTGGGGTCACCAATTTATAAATACTTGGTAGAGGACCCTAAATGTATAATACATGCAAAATATTAGACCTGTAGCTCTTCTAGTTTCAGCAAAAACAATTTTTTAAAGAAACAAGAGTTTTGCTTAAAAGGGGGAGATAACTTTAATAACAGGAATCAGCTACCCTGTTCACACTGCTATCATGGATGTTTTGTTTCTCTACAAGGTACACAATAACATGGTACTAGTAAGAATTTGTCCCTTGAGATGGTAACAAAAAATTGTATGGCTCACGGTCTATTAGACACATAACCATAGCGAGCTTTCAGCATGGGATGTAACAGCCTATGTTGGTATTCAGCAGACGTTAATTGTGAGCCTACGATGTGGGCAAGTGTCATAAGCCTAAGATGGCAGTCGAAGAACATTAAATGCATCAGCAGGCAACATGCATTTAGATACGTAGGCCTATGATGGTAGGTTTTGGACATGGGATGTAACAGCCATTGGTGGCAGACAGCAGGCATTATTTTTGAGCCTACAATGCAGGCAAGTGGCATAAGCCTATACTTGTGGGCAGAAAACATTAAATGCATGAGTCTACAATGGCAGGCATCAGGCACTGGGACTAAACATACGATGGCAAACAGCAGACATTGGCTACAAATGCATGCAGTGACATCCACATAGACTAGATGCGTGAGCCCGTGATGGCAAGCACATATGAACTAGAGTATGTAACAACAAATTCAATGCAAGAAATATAAAACATATAAGCATTATCTGTATGTATCAAATTGATGTTAAAAAAGTATTATAAAACATGTTATGTGAGTACATGTACAAGATATTTTTGGGAATCAGACTGAAAAATTACTATCGATAATCGGAAATCGAAACCGATCGATTAAGCATGTTTTAGTCATCCTCTGTAGCATGCTAGCCGATTGTAGAGTTAAATGTAACACAGCTAAAAGATGTGTCTAATACTATAGTAGAAAGTAGATTGTAGAACTACATGTAACATAGCTAAATGATGTGCCTAATTCTGTAGTAGAAAGTAGATTGTAGAACTACATGTAACATAGCTAAAAGATGTGCCTAATTCTATAGTAGAAAGTAGATTGTAGAACTACATATAACATAGCTAAAAGATGTGCCTCATTCTGTAGTAGGAAGTTGATTATAGAACTACATATAACATAGCTAAAAGATGTGCCTAATTCTATAGTAGAAAGTAGATTGTAGAACTACATATAACATAGCTAAAAGATGTGCCTAATTCTATAGTAGAAAGTAGATTGTAGAATTAGATGTAACATAGCTAAAGATGTGCCTAAAGTAGATTATAAAATTGATTGTAACAGCTAAAGATGAGTGAAATGTGCCTGGTAATAGAACTCCTTAAGTTTGACCAAATACTGGCGGACAGGGCTGTGTTATTGTTTGTATATGCTTCAGAGAAGAAAGAAATAGAATCAGACAATGAAAGCAATTTATCAGTGAAAACATGCTATTATATTTTTGCTCAAATAAACAACCAAATGATTACAATGACAATCTTTTAAAACCTCGAAAAGTGCATGTTTGTGGCTGGGGTATTACTAGCTAGGTGTTATACCTTTGTTTGCATAAGATTTTCTACAAAGTTTACAAAGTATAACCGTAGTTATGTCAAGATTGTTTTTGACTCGAGGCCTATCTTTCAATCGTTCATTGTTTTTGTCGGAACATGAAACATGTCCACACCCTGGATTTAACATTTTTTTTAACACTAATTTTAGGTCAGTTTGATTAGTTTTTGATTGTTAGCGACAATCAACACATCACTAGTATAAGATCAGATATAGAAATGTTTAAAGTACATGTAACTATGTACAACACAAACTCGTGCCTTATAACTATTTATATTGAAGACGGGAACTACTATAATCACAGTTCATGTTATAAACACAATACATGACAGACTTTCTCATTTAAACTAAAATGATTCTTTATAAAGGAATTACTTACCGTATTTTACCTTGTATAGTACGCACTCGTGTATAATACGCACCCCCTTCTCAGAGGTCAAAACTGGGGTAAAAAAGTTGTTTCCGTGTATAATACGCATCAAAATATTAGTTTTCCTAGATGAACCATTCAACGAAAATAAAAGGTTAAAAAAAAAAAATCACGATCGACAAAATTAGCGTACAAAAGTAAATATAATTACTTCAATCATTAATTGCCAATCTTCAGGGGAGTACCTACGCTGATTATACTAACATTGTGTATTCACGGGAACCAGTGCTTATCATAAGTGTAGCACAAGTGTAACGCGTGATCAGTTACCTGTACCCCGTGGCTAAATCTGGTAAAGGTCAAAGTGCATCCTCAAATAGTCGCTACTCACGGCATTACTTCAAAGGATTATAGAAATGGAATAACCCACTCTACCCCGTGTTTAAAATGTGGCTATACTGCAGCCGAGGTGCGATTTTGTTTGACCCAATTATCAATCATCAAATGTGTACCGGTAAGCATGTTTTCACAAGCATTATTGAATACTTGCCATTTCAAAGTAGGGTGATTCTGCCTTTCTACGCCGTCTAAAATATATGTATTTCAAAATAAAGCAAAAACTTCATTAATTTTTTATAAAATATTAAATAAAATCCTATAAAAATTAGAATAAAATAGAACTGTAAAAATACTACATGTACCCAGTATGTACCAGTCTAAACAGCTGGAAGTCACGTGATATTACGTCACGCGATATAAACAACAAAATCGAGGGACGATTTTTCACACAATTTATTGAAGTTTTACAACAAACATGCAAACATTTATACAAAAAGAAGCATCATAATACACTTTATTCATTTATAAATCGAATTAAGTCAATATATTACTTACATGAAGCAAGTAAATTACGAAGAAATAGTGTATTATCGGTATTCACAATTTTCTGTCTCAATGTCTGTTCGTCGTCAAGGTTTTTCTTCCCGGACATGGATTTTCTGCAAGAAAAAAAGAGTTCTTTTTATTGTTTCCTTATATTGTACGCACCCCCCTTTCGGAAACCGTAAAAGTGGTAAAAAAAACTGCGTACTATACAAGGTAAAATACGGTAAGTTATAGATTAGCTTCTTTGATTGTTGTTTGGTCAGTCAGGGTCCTCCACAGGATTTTTTTCAGGCGCTGGCATAGGCAACGCGGGGGGTGGGTTTGGGAGGGGGCCGCCCCCTCCCTTGGCTGCCCCCTCCCTTTGTCGATTTTTTTTCCAATTCTAGGGTGCACCATATGCCCTGAGATGATTTTTAATTATAAAATGAAGATGGGGAAGAGCTATATTGAAGAGAATATAATTATACAGTAAAATAGTATTTTATTAACTCATTTCCACATGTAATATACAGACAAAACATTATACAGAACAGAAATATAATCTGTACATAAATATAATATACAGTACCCTAGTACAAACTACAACATGACATAATATAATCTGCAATAAATATACCCCAATACAACAAACTCTTTATCCATTAAATTTAGATCATAATCAGCTACCATACACTTTACAATAATCTGCATTTGAATAAAATAATATTAATATTCATTCTTTACATTGATTGCCCTTAAATTACATGTATTTATTTACTAACCATTTTCCATTTCCTCAACCCATTTGAAGTCTTTCTCCCAGTCTGGATTGAACCCGGTCAGTCTGACCCTGGCTCTTTTGGCGACTGGTTCAGATGCTGAGTCACAGACAGTAGGTGCAGCCTCAACATTTCTTACCACAAAAAACTTGCCAATTCCCCCATCTAACATGTCTAAGGGTCTCTTACTTCTTTGCTTCGACATGATAAATTAATAGAAACATCGGGCATTTTATAGCAAAGTAACCCAGTTTAACTTCATTAACTTAATTAATTAAAGATATTAACTTATCTCTGAAAGTATCGAGTAATTAAAATAATCTGCAACAAATTAATACTTACAAACTGCAGACGATCCACGCAGAGAGCCTACGAACATCAAAACATTTTTTTTTTAACAACTCCTTAATAATCACTCATCATGTATTTAAATCACATTATCCAATCAATTATGTCACATCGGTTCATGTTATCTAATTAATCCCATCAAGTTTTGTTTGTCGGGACATAATAATGATCAACAATAAAGTCAAGTGATACACAGCTAACGCAACGCGACAACTGCCTGATTTGACTTGTTTATACAACTGTACACACTTGTCCTTGACGTGTAGTATTTCACACCGATAGCGCGTGACTTACATCCTGTGTAAGTGTATGTGTCGGACGATAATTGATTGAATTGGGGTTTTAAGGCGCACCAACACAACATGAATCGAGTAAATCAAAGCACCGCGCTTGGGATTTAAAGGACCGCGCCCAATTTCAAGGACAGCGCAAATAAGGATTTTGATTTTCAAGCACCGCGCTAGCGCGGTGCTTAAAGGCGCTGTGGACAACCCTGTCAGTGTGTATGTATCTGGTGTAACATTGGCTAGTTCCAATAGAATGGGTTGTAACAGCCTATGTCCTCCCTCTGTTGATCCTGGGGCAAGTCATTTATACAAATTCTCTATTTACTTTTCTCTTCAAATGTTAATTGTTTTGGTGCGTGACAGTAATATATGTTTCGTTCTAAGGTTTTGACTCATCCTAACGCACAGAAATGATGTTTTGGTACAAACTTTAGTGCCTCAACGTAGTCAACATAATGTACACTGACCGTGACTGGTAATAAATATAACTACGGCGACAACTATACACTGTTTATTGAGAAACAGCATTATTGACATGTTTCAGTGTCAATGACGACAAGTGATTTGAGATGCATATGCAAAGGAATTTCAGTGAAAATTATCTCATAAGAATTTAACATTTATTTTAGAAAAATGTAATATATAATTTAATTACCATGAGTTTTTTTAATACACTAACGGATAAGTCCAGTTAATAAATCCGCATCTTGATAACTTGAGAAATGTCGCTTACTGATTAATACCCGTTTATATACTGCCATTGTATTTCTATCCAATGCCTATACTGCCTTATTAGTCCCCTACCGGTCCGGACCGGAGGGGACTTCAGATTTGCACACCATAGCTCAAAGGTCAAGGTCACAATTAGAGGTTAAAGGTCAGTGTTTTTTTTGTCTGGACTAACTTTGTCATGCATCAAGGGATTTTGAAATAACTGGGCACAAAAGTTAACCATAAAGAGACGGCGTGTTGCACGCAAGTCTCCGGTCCGTAGCTCAAAGTTCAAGGTCACAGTTGGAGGTTAAAGGTCAGAAATATGCTTGTCTGGTCTGAAACTTTGTCATGCATCGTGGGATTGAAAAAATAACTTGGCACAAATGTTCACCATTATGAGATGGCGTGTCTCGCGCAAGACCCAGGTCCATAGCTCAAAGGTCAAGGTCACAGATGGAGGTAAAAATTCAGAAATAGACTTGTCCGGGCTGTAACTGTCATGCATTGTGGGATTTTGAAATAACTTGGGACAAATGTTCACCATAATGACACGGCATATCGCGCGCAAGACCCAGGTCCATAGCTCAAAGGTCAAGGTCACGATACCTTCAGAGCACATGAACACATATTTTGCAGCTAAACATGGTAAGGTATTCAACATTCCTTGCATGATCATTCACATGGCTACATTCAACCTTTCATATGGGTACATTCAAAGATAACTGTTTCTTCAATAACTTCAGAATTAACAAACTGGCTAATGACAACTTTATTTCTTCGGAATTTTTGCAATTATTGTGTTGACGAAACACAGTAACCTTTAACAGCAGTTTGACATTTGTGCAGTTATTGTTGAATGTTTGCTTCCAGGGCTGCATCGCGTAAACATTTCTCGACTCTCATACACAGGCAGTAACAGTAGGATACAATTTTCTGGATGCCGTTGAAGCAGAACCAAGTTTTGTAAGAATGCTCAAAAGCCTAAATTCGAGTATGCATCAGTGTAAAGTTTTAATTTCTCTGTGTTCAATATCTATCCTCATGAAAAAAAAGACATGCCATTCCATTTTACTAGAAACTAAATCCACATTTGAAGATCTTCTTTGCAGTTTTATTTACTCTACTGGCCAGTTTTATTAACTCTACTGGCTAAAGGCCAGCAGAGGTTATGGGATGACGAGTTGTCCGTCGTGTGTCGTCCGTCCGTCGTCCGTTAACATCTGCCTCGTGAACACTCTAGTCCCTTCATTTTTCATACAATCTTAACCAAACTTGGCCAAAGTCTTTATATCAATGAGAGCTTGGATGAGTTTGAAAACCAGCCAGATCGGATTAGTAACACTAGAGTTATTGCCCTTGAATTAACGAAAAATGCTATATTTTGCCTTGAGAACACTCTAGCCCTTCATTTTTAGCTCTACTGGCCAAGGGCTAGCAGAGCTTATGGGATGGCGAGTTGTCCGTTGTCCGTCCGTCGTTAACTTTTGTCTTGTTACCACCATAGGGCCTTCATTTTTCATCTGATCGTTACCAAACTTAAACAGGTTGTTAATATCAATGAAAGATCGGACAAGTTCGAAAACCAGCCAGATCGGATAAATTTCACCGGAGTTATGGCCCTTGTTTTGCTGAAAAATGCCATTTTCTGCCTTGTGAACACTCTAGCACATTTATTTATTATTTGATCTTTACCAAACTTGCACATATTGTTAATATCAATGAAAGCTCAAACAAGTTCAAAAACCAGCTAAATCGTATCGGTAACACCGGAGTTATGGCCCTTGTTTTTTCTGAAAAATGCTATTTTTTGCCTTGTGAACACTCTAGGGACTTCAATATTAATCGGACCTTTACTTAACTTTGCCAGTGTCTATATCAATGAAAGCTCGGACAAGTTCGAAAACTGGCAAGATCAAAATAATTTCACCGGAGTTATGGCCCTTGTTTTGCTGAAAAATGCCATATTAAGCCTTGTGAACACTCTAGCACTTTCATTTATTATTTGATCTTTACCAAACTTGCACAGATTTTTAATATCAATGAAAGCTTGGTCAAGTTGGAAAACCAGCTAGATCGGACCATTAACAGCGGAGTTATTGCCCTTGATTTAGTTAAAAATGCTATATTTTGCCTCAAGACGATAGGGCCTTCATCTTTCATCCAATCTTTACCAATCTTTAGCAGATTTTTTATATAAATGAAAGCTCGGACAAGCTAGATCGGACCGTTAACAGCAGAGTTATGGCCCTTGATTTAGTTAAAAATGCTATATTTTGACTCGTTAAGATGATTGGGCCGTTGTCTTTCATTCGATTTTTACCAAACTTTGCCAGATTGTTAATATCAATGAAAGCTTGGACAAATTCGAAAACCATCCAGATTGAACCTTTTACATCGGAGTCATGGCCCTTGATTTTCTGAAATATGCTATATCTTGGCCTCATTAAGACGAAAGGGCCTTCATTTGGCTGGATTTTATTGAAACTTTGCAGGGATGATTTTGGCGGAGTTATAGCTCTTTAAAGGTTTTGATACACAAACTTTGTTCGGACTAGTACTCCTGAACCCCTGGCCGGATTTAAACGAAGCTTTTCAATTCCATGTCTAGTTGTGCAAATCATTGCCGTATTCCGGTTGAATGAATTTTTTGGCTGAATTATGGCCCTTTAAAGGTTTTAATACACAAACTTAGTCTGATCTACTTCTCCTGAACCCCTCACCAGACTTCAGTGAAACTTAGCAGGGATGATCAGCACCACATCTCGTTTATGCGATCTTAACCAAACTTTAGTCTGATCTACTTCTCCTGAACCCCTCACCAGACTTCAGTGAAACTTAGCAGGGATGATCAGCACCACATCTTGTTTATGCGATCTTAACCAAACTTGACCAAAGTCTTTATATCAACGAGAGCTTGGATGAGTTCGAAAGTAGGCTAGATCGGATTAGTAACACCAGAGTAATTGCCCTTGAAAAAATGCTTTTTTTTGCCTTGTGAATGTGAAGACTCTAGCACCTTCATTTATAATTTTATCTTTACCAAACAAAGATTGTTAATATCGATGAAAGCTTGGACAAGTCCAAAAAACAGCCAGATCGGATCAGTAACACCAGAGTTATGGCCCTTGTTTTTTAGCTCTGCTGGCCGAAGGGATGGCGAGTTGTCCGTCGTCCGTCCGTCCTCCCTCGTTAACGTTTGTCTCGTTAAGACTATAGGGCCTTTATTTTTCATCCTATCTTTACCACATTGTTAATATCAATGAAAGCTCCGACAAGTTCGAAAACCAGCCAGATCAGACCAGTAACAGCGGAGTTATGGCCCTTGATTTAGTTAAAAATGCTATATTTTGCCTCAAGACGATAGGGCCTTCATTTTTCCTCCTATCTTTACCAAACTTTACCACATTGTTAATATCAATGAAAGCTCGGACAGGTTTGAAAACCCAGCCATATGGGACTAGTAACAGCGGAGTTATGGCCCTTGATTTTGTTAAAAATGCTATATTTTGCCTTAAGATGATAGGAGCTTCGATGTTCATCCGATCTTTACCAAACTTTATCAGATTGTTAATATCAATGAAAGCTCGGACAATTTCGAAAACCATTTATATCGGACCAGTAACAGCACAGTTATGATAATAGAGGCTTCATTGTTCATCCGATCTTTACCAAACTTTATCAGATTGTTAACATCAATGAAAGTTTGAAAACCTGCCATATCGGACCAGTGACAGCGGAGTTATGGCCCTTGATTTAGTTAAAAATGCTATATTTTGCCTCAAGACGATAGGGGCTTCATTGTTCATCCGATCTTTACCAAACTTTGTCAGATTGTTAATATCAATGAAAACTCGGACAAGTTCGAAAATCAAACATATCGGACCAGTTACAGCGGAGTTAGGCCCTTGATTTCGTTCAAAATGCTATATTTTGCCTCGTTAAGATGATAGGGCCTTCATTTTTCATCTGATCTTTACCAAACTTTAATAGATTCTTTAGTTATGGCCCTTGATTTAGTTCAAAAGCTGGTTTTTTGCCTGAAACTTTCAAAAAAATGTAAATGGCAGTCACTCGCTTCATTGATGTTATAAGAGCCATGTTAGCCAGTAGAGCGTCCACAGGCCCTCTTGGGCCTCTTGTTTTAAATTATTATTTGAATTTTTTTTAGCTCTATGTTGGACCAGTTGGACCAGTAACAGAGGAGTTATGGCTCTTGATTTAGTTAAAAATAATTAAATTTTGCCACGTTAATATGGTAGGGCCTTCATTTTTCATCGGATCTTTACCAAACTACCAGATTCTTTGGTTATGGCCCTTGATTTAGTCAAAAAGCTGTTTTTTTGCCCGAAACTTTCAAAAAAACGTAAATTCAGTCACTTGCTTCATTGATGTTATAAGAGCCATGTTAGCCAGTAGAACGTCCACAGGCCCTCTTGTTTCCTGAAAAAATGCAATTTATTTTCTACCTTGTGGACACTCTTAGCACTTATTTATTATTTGATTTTTAACAAACTTGCACAGATTGTTAATACCAATGAAAGTGCAGACAAGTTCAAAAACCAGCCAGATTGGATCAGTATCACCAGAGTTTTGGCTCTTGCTTTGCTGAAAAATGTCATTTTCTGCCTTTGAACACTCTAAGCTTCCAACATTTCAGTCCAAAACTGATAAAACCATAAATTTTCCACCCTGATCGATCCTATTATCTTTTCCAGAGAAGCATTAATGCGTTGTGTTCTGTAAGGCAATAAACAAGTGCCTTCTGCCAAAACTAACCTTAAATCTTGTTCTGACTACTCCCCCTAAACTTCTATGAAATTAAGGCGGGACCATGTAATGGTCTAAATAGATTATAGTACCGTGTTGACTGTTCTAGTCGATTGACTTTTACCTAATGTAAAAATCAGGGCACTTCGATGTCTTTGAAAAAGCGTAACCTTATGGGAATACAGTTTAGTAGATGCCTTTCATCTGAGTTAGGATGTTGCTGTTATGGGAGACATGCACTTTCTTAAAAATAGTTGATATAAAATTAAATATATATCTGCTGTCCACATAAATACAGATCCAACACAATTTGAAATATTCGGGCTCAAGCTGACATAGCAGTGATTTTTTTACCTTTTTTCAAAGGTACTCTACCTTTTCAATTGGGAAAATTTAGCGGCGTTTTTACAAAATTGGGAAATTTTCTGAATTCAATAATCAGTTTCGTCTATAATATGTTATTATTGTAATTCAGTCATTCAAAAAGACAGTTTTTAGCTCTACTGGCCAAGGGCCAGCAGAGCTTATGGGATGGTGTGTTGTCCGTCTTCCGTCGTCCGTCGTCCGTCGTCCGTCCGTCGTCCGTCCGTCCGTTAACTTTTCTTCAAACGACTTCTCCTCAGAAACCGCTTGGCTAATTTTGACCAAACTTCACATGGATGATCCTTAGATGAATGCTTTTTAGATTTGTTAAAATTAGGTCAGCGCTATGTCCAAGATGGCTGCCATTACCATATATGGTCGAAACCTTAAAAAATCTTCTTCTCCAGAACCGCTGGACAGATTTCAACAGTTTTTCTTTTAAAATGATCGCCAACGCCTAGACTATCAAGATTGTTCAAATAAAGTCCCCGGGGTCAAAAATGGCCGTGCCCCGGGGGTCCAAAGTTTATATATTGAGGTTTTGCATGTTTTTCATATAGACATATAGGAAAAAACTTTAAAAAATCTTCTTCTCTAAAACCACAAGGCACAGAGCTCTCATGTATTACATGTAGCATCAGCCTATGGTCCTCTACTAAGTTTGTTCAAATGGTGACCCTGGGGTCAAATTTGTCCCCGCCCCGGGGGTCACAGTTTTACATAGACTTATATAGGATTTTTTTTAAAAAAAATCTTCTTCTCTGAAACTACAACAGCCAGAGGTTTGATATTTTGCATTTACTATTAGCTTATGGTCCTTTACCAAATTTGTTCAAATGGTGACCCTCGGGTCACATTTGGCCCCGCCTCAAGGGTCACATGTTTTACATAGACATGTATAGGGAAAAACTTAAAAAATCTTCTCTGAAACTGCAAGAGCCAGAGGTTTAATATTTTGCATTTGCTATAAGCTTGTGGTCCTCTAACAAGTTTGTTCAAATGGTGACCCAGGGGTCACATTTGGCCCCACCCCTGGGGTCACAGTTTTACATAGGCTTGTATAGGGAAAACTGAAAAAAAATCTTCTTCTCTGGAACCACATGGCACAGAGCTCTCATTTATTACATGTAGCATCAGCTTAAGGTCCTCTACTAAGTTTGTTCAAATGATGACCCTAGGGTCAAATTTGTCCCCGCCCCGAGGGTCACAGTTTTTCATAGACTTATATAGGATTTTTTTTTTAAAAATCTTCTCGGAAACTACAAGAGCCAGAGGTTTGATATTTTACATTTATTATAAGTTTATGGTCCTTTACCAAGTTTGTTCAAATGGTGACCCTGGGGTCACATTTGGCCCCGCCCCAAGGGTTACATGTTTTACATAGACATGTATAGGGAAAAACTGAAAAAATCTTCATCTCTGAAACTGCAAGAGCCAGAGGTTTAATATTTTGCTGTTGCTATAAGCTTATGGTCCTTTACCAATTTTGTTCAAATGGTGACCCTGGGGTCACATCTGGCCCCGGCCCGGGCGTCACAGTTTTACATAAATGCTTGTATAGGGAAAAACTGAAAAAAATCTTCTTCTCTGGAACTGCAAGAGCCAGAGGTTTAATATTTTGCACTTGCTATAAGCTTATGGTCCTTTACCAACTTTGTTCAAATTGTGACCCTTGGGACACATTTGACCCCGCCCCAAGGGTCACATGTTTTACATAGACATGTATAGGAAAAACTTAAAAAATCTTCTTCTCTGAAACTGCAGGAGCCAGAGGTTTAATATTTTGCATTTGCTATAAGCTTATGGTCTTCTACCAAGTTTGTTCAAATGGTGACCCATTGGTCACATTTGGCCCCACCCTGGGGGTCACAGTTTTACTTAGGCTTGTATAGGCAAAAACTGAAAAAATCTGCTTCTCTGGAACCACATGGCACAGAGCTCTCATGTATTACATGTAGCATCAGCTTATGGTCCTCTACCAAGTTTGTTCAAATGGTGACCCTGGTGTCAAATTTGGACGCGCCCCGGGGGTAACAGTTCTTTAATTTCTTTTTAATTTTTTTTTTTTTTAATTTTATTTTATTTTTTTTTTTTTTTTTTTTTCAATTATTTTTTTTTTTTTTTTTTTTTTTTTTAATTGTTTCAATTTGTTTGTTTTTTTATTTAATTGTTTATTATTTTTTTTTATTTTTTTTTTTTTTTTTTTTTTTTTTATTGATTGATTTGAATTATTGTTGTTTTTTTTAAAAAAAAATTCATTATCTTTTTAATTACTTGACACTTACTTTAAAATTTCTTGTCGGCGCTACTCATCCTAAATGTCTTGTTGAATTTCGACGAAACTTGGCAGGAAGCATCGGTAAGATGTCTAGTTGTGCATTTTACGCTTTTGTTCCAGTTTGCTGATTTTTGACGGGAGTTATGGCCCTTTGACATTTTTATTTTAAATTTCTTGTAGGCGCTACTCCTCTTAAATGGCTTGTTAGATTTCTACAAAATTTGGCAGGAAGCCTCAGTATGATGTCTAGTTGTGCAAAGCGCGGTATATCAATGAAATCTTGGACAATTTTGAAAACCAGCTAGATCTTGTTAGTAATAACAGAGTTATGGCCCTTGATTTGTTGAAAAATGCTATATTGTATTTTCCTTTGTTAAATCTATAGGAGAAGAGAGCTATATCTATCTAAATCTATAAGAGCTGTTTTAGCCAGTAGAGCGTCCACAGGCCCTCTTGGGCCTCTTGTTTTTTCTTTTATCCGTTAAACATGTCAACAAGAGCTTCCATGTCTGTCTCTGTGAGGTCTTTGTCCATGTGGCAGATTCTTATAGTGGCATCAAGATGACCCTGGGTAAGCCTGTTTCTTTTCTTGGTCAGAATGTTGGACATCAACGAGAAACTCCTCTACAACCGCAGTGGATGAAGGAATAATGGTTGTGAAATAGAGAAGCTTGTAGATCAGAGGATAACAATCCCTCAGAACATCGTCTCTGCAAAATTCTTGATAAACTGATGCCAATGAAGTATGGCCTTTTCTCCTGCAAATCACAGGGAAATCAATTATTCAAACAAATATAACCATAAACTTACTTATTTAAAGACTTTTAAAAAAGTCATAAAACAAATCTATAATACATTATAAACTCAAGTATTTATACAGCAGTTTTGCAGTATTAAGTCGAGGTTATGAAAAAAAAATCATTAAGCATACTGTACTTTACTAGTTTACAGACAGTTAACACATTTCACTTTGATACGTAGTCTACATTATAGTATAATGTAATTCAGTTTCTAACTTACATGATTTTAAATTATTTTAAAATTTAATAAAAAGAAGCAGAACTAACTATGTTGTACCTTTCAGTTTGTACACTGACGCAACCATTTCTAGTATAAACAGGTAAATCAAGGATGAACTGCAACAAGAAATATCAAGTTAACAAACAATTAAACTTTAAGACAACGAAACAAGAACTGATGAACTGAAAAAGAACTGAAAAAAAAAGAAATATCAACTTGACAAGTTAACAAACAATTAAAGACAACAAAACACAATGACATCAGCAGTCGGGCTCAGCGAAGTCAAAAAATACAAATGGGGTATTGAACTTCACACAAAGCTGTTATTCTACTGCACATGTTTGTAAATTATGAACAAAGAAATCTGAACTGTGTAAGTAGTTTTACTTTAAAAATGGAGGAATATGTTTAAGCAAAATAAATGAACACTGAAAATCAAATGTAACATTTAACTGGTTATTAAATTAACCGATTTAACTGGTTATTTTATGCTATCTCAGCATATAAAGCTGCATCTTGAAACTGTTCAGTTCTACTTTGAAGCTTGTGGGATCAAACAAAGCTGGCATGTGGACTCTGTGACCCATGAATGTGTCGTCCTTTGGAGTCCCGTGTGTGTGTGTAATTCGAAGTTTTAAAGTCCCTCCGCCAACTAAAACGCCTGGAGAACCCTGGTCGCTATGGGCACAATAGAGTCTGGACTTCTCTAGATGAGTGTGTTGGTTGATCTGGTGCTGCTGTGTTGCTGTGTCGTCGTTTCTTTTGTAGATGTGTAGTGTTGTGTTGCTGCTGCTCTGTGTAGTTGTCGCTGTGGCGGTGAAGTGGTGGTCTGGTGGTCGAGGTGGCCTGCATCCGCTACGGTGGTGAAGCTACATCCGCAAGTGTGTTGTCCTACAGCCGCTAGTGGTCGGGGGGCTTTTATTTGGGGCCACACCCATCACATATGGCCCCTGCGCTGCAAGCATTATCAGATGGCTGTATTTTTCATGAATCCCTCTTCTGTTGTCAAACTACGGTCAAATGTAGGCCTCGGCGTCGATCCCTAATTATTACTAACTATATACTGCTGCTGCTTCTTCTACTCTGTGTTGGTTGATCTCAGCTCTGGCCCGCGGACTTCTATCTGACAACTTCCAAGTTCTCTACTTCCATCTGATGATGAGTGCATTGATGGGGGCGCAGGGGACTTCTTCACTATCAGTCAAGTGACACTCAGGCTCCTGAACCGAGACAAACCAGTTCAGAAGTACTAGTGTGTTAGTCACTATACGCGAATATAGTGATTTACCCCACCAGTAATGTTGTACAAGGCTGGCAAGGCATACCCCCATACAAACACCATGAGTGTCACCAGTGCCTTCTCCGCGACGTGCACGCTGTGAAGAGCAGGAGAAGCCTTTGGAGTCCCATAAAAGTCTACCATTGCCTGGATAGAATCCTATAGTAAAGATTGCTAAAATATCATCTGTATAAGCATTTTACACGTCAACAAAACATTCTTTTTTAATTAATATGTATAGCCTATTTTTGTTGTTAACTTATACAGTTACTTGATCATTTATTAGCCTAGGCCAAAATAAAAATAGGTGCGTTTCCGATTGCATGCTCTGAAAAAATACTAGCCTACTAGGGTAGGTCTTTTAGTAGGCATTTCTTTTTTAGCTTGACTATTCGAAGAATAAGAGAGCTTATGTAATCACCCCGGGGTCGGCGTCGGCGTCCCACATCAAGGTTTGCGTGTAAGCTGTGTTTACAAGTCTATATCTCTTACATTTCTTATCCTACCACAACCAAATTTGTTCATGGGCTTCCTTGTAGCATTATCTTAAGGGCTGCATAAGCAATTTTGGTTCCTGTAACCCATGGACTCCCATGGAACCCAAATTATGATAGCCCATAAAATGTGCCCCATTTCACATCAAATTTTGCGTGTTTTCAAGTTTATATCTCTTACAATTCTTACCCCAGCACAACCAAATTTGGCCATTAGCTTCCTTATAGCATTATCGTAAGGGCTGCTTAAGTAATTTTGGTTCCTTTAACCCCTGGGCTCCCATGGAACCCAAATTCTGATAGCCCTTAAAATATGTCTGTTTCACATCAAATTTTGCGTGTAAGCTGTGTTTACAGGTCTATATCTCTTACATTTTTTGTCCTAGCCGAACTAAATTTTGGAATTGGTTTCCTTATAGTATGTTGTGAAGGGTTGGATAAGTAATTTTGTCTTCTGCAAGTTCTGGGCTCCCATGGAACCCAAATTGTGATGGCCCATAAAATGTGAAATAAAGGCAGATCTAGGTTTGCATGTAAGCATGTATATATCTGTAATTTTGGTTTGGGATTTGTTATAGCATTATGCATCTTATTACTTCACCCATATTGGGGCAAGGGCTCCCTCCTCCCCCCCACCCTCTACCCCTGCATCTACCCCCGCACCCACTCCCCTCCACACTTTTTTTTTTTTTTTTACATATTTCTGTGTTGTTTTAGTCAGTTCTTACACATATATGTTGCAACCCTCCCCGGCCCCCCATCTCCCCACCCCCCACCCCGCCCCAGACTTGAAACTTTTTTTTTTTTTTTACATATTTCTGTGTTGCTTTTGTCAATTCTTACACATATATGTTGCAACCCTCCCCGCACCCCCCTCCCCCCACCCCCCGCCTATCACCACATCACCCCACCCACCACGCCCCACACTTGAATTTTTTTTTTTTTTTTTTTTTAAAAAAATATTTCTGTGTTGAAATAATGTATGTTATTTAGAAAAACTAACGGGACGCCGCGAGTTTTCAAAAAATCAAGATTGCCATGTGTCCCTTTAAGTACACCATCTGAACATATATACATGAGTTATCAGTGAACAAGAATTTTTAATTTCCCTGTTTTTTTATGAAGACTAACATATTACTAGGTAGTTTCTGAAAAAATAATGATGTGTTGGTGATTTAACTTTTTAGCAATATTAATCTTTATTAATACACCCACAAAGCAAAAGTGGAGTTTTGAATTCAGAAGCAGCTGAAAATTGGGTATGGCTTTAGAAATCACCCAATATTTTAGTAGAAAAAAAAGAAGCAAATAAAAAAATGTTATTGGAAGCTAAACAGTTATCAATACAAAAGTAAGAAAACCCTTAAAATGATAAAAATAGTAGAAATCTTTGAAGTTTGTAATTGCAGCACACATTCTAATGAAACAAAAAAAATCACAGAAAATTGCATTTGACAAATTTTGGGCAAGACGAACTTATAGAAATAATAATTAGAAGTTTGTAATAAACTGGTATATATGATAGAGAATTATAAGTTGATGAAATTAATGTGATAAACAGTATATGTCGGTGTTCATTTACAAGATTTAACAATTAAAAATGTTAAAAACCCATAATGTGCTTTGGTTTTATTTTTTTTATATCAAAAGTCATTTAAATGACTGGCATACATACACCTGATATACAAACATCACATCTAATTTCATAAAAAAAAATTGTGTTAACATAGATGATATGAACATGATATTTACATAATGACATTTTTAATTTTTTTTAAATTTTTTGGACAATTCTCGCCGGGCTGCAGTTGTCCACTAGTAATCGCTTTTTCGGTTATGGCGGCAATTACCGTAAAAAGTCAAAAAAATCCACAAAGTAAACTTTTGCGAAAGTCGTGAAAACAATATGGACGAGCAGAGCTCGACAAACGAGCCACAGAGCTTCGCGCAAAGCGCGAAGCCCCGAAATTAAATAACACACATTTATATTATCACTAAGCTTCGCGTAGCGAAGCCCCCATTATTCATATTTACGACATTATGTCGACCGCGTTCTTCATGTCCGGAGTTTACATCGTCCGGCCTGCTCCATATTATTCAGAACGGCGTATGGTACGAAGATTAAAATTTGCATCAATAAGCGTATAAATGTAAATTTCTTACTTTTTTCTTGCGAGAAGCAGCATGTGACGTCAAGACTTGAGTAGGGGTAACTGGTGCATCAGCGACTGACGTTAAATATGACGTCATGCAATATGTTAAACATGACGTCATGCGATATTGTAAACATGACGTCAACGGTCATGAGCGTGAACATGTGCTAATTGCTTTTGATCTACAATGTTTGCCAGTCTGGCAATGGGGAAGAGGATGTGGGTATTTTCAGATACACATCTGTGACAGTTTACTTATCTAATTAATGCATTCTAAAATGAAATGAAAAGTCCGGAGGATCATGCCTGCCTCCACGCCCCCAACCATAGGCCTATGCTGTCATTTGGGCCTAGCTATGTTACTGTACATGTAGTCCAGAGTAAACTTATGTAATTCATGATAAATTAATAATTACAAAGTATTGAGCTTCGCCCGAAGCGAAGCCCCGAACATTAAATAAAACAATAATAGTTTGGTAAGCTTCGCGAAGCGAAGCCCACAGGCCATGATTCTTCCTGTTCTTCAATTTCGTAGCTGACTTTAGTTGACATTTTCAATTCGCACGAAGCGAGACCCCGAACATTAAACAAATTCATATATCACATACTGAAATAAGCTTCGAGAAGCGGAGCCCCAACTCGCTTACAAATTCATATGTTATAACAATGTTGTGACAGTGTGGTAAACATGGTGAAATGGTGCTGTAAACGCCAAAATAATGCCGAGCGCAGCGATGTGTATAACAACAATTTAACAAGATGTGTGTATCTCACAAAAGGTTTAATTATTTACAGTTGTAGTCCCCGTCATCCAAACACACACAAGATGATTGCGAGCGCAAACGAGCGTCTGGTCTCATTTTCATTAAAATGCTTAAAGGAATATTTTAGATATCGCTTCATAATTTATAAAGGGGCTGGCGTGGCCCTATAGACAACCGTTGAACTTGAAATCCGCTGAACCCGGGGTTAAGCCTCACCATCGCCACTGAGTTTCGTCTTTGTGTTCTTCAGCAAGACGCTTTTCATTAGCCTCGTCCGTCGGATGGGGACGTAAATTGGGAGGTTTGGTATATTGGAGTCTATCCTCCAAGCACGTAAGTTTAAAGAACTATATATAAGAATATATTCGTTATAGTATGTCAGGTTCCAGATTCCATTGTGTGATCTCCTCTCTCGAATAACGAATAATGTGTTGATGAGTCATTAAACAACATTCAGTTCATACCTTACATATTGAATTGGCTTATCCCCAAATAACAAGGGCGAACCAGAGGCTATCATCCCACCCAAAACCATCACGCCTAAAATTCGACAAGCAATGTTAGCCTATGCTTGTCAGATATTAATGGCCTCGCACGGGGTCATTATCATAGGATTAAGCAATTAAATATTTTCAGAATGCACTAGAATTCACATTATGTCATGTAGAAAACAAAGAAACTTCGGTAAGAGTTAGGGTATGGGCCTTTACACGTATCATTCCCCTCTCTCAGGGGCGGCTCTAAAAAATCTATAATGTTTTTATGAGCCGTTAATGGCATTCATATTAAATTCTCTGATAATGATATACATAATTATTGAATATGACCACTCAAAATTAAATTATTAAAACATGAAATTAAAAAAACACTTTAATTTGAAATGAAACAACAGGCCTAGATATATCATATATTTAAATAAAAATTGACAACATATATAAATCATTCATCCAGTTTTATTAAACCAACATAAATAATTGTGAATTTCCCACTTCGCTGTATTCTCCTTCTCCCCTAGCTTGACTCCTGAAATATTAATATTATGTTCAGAATTGTCCAACATTTTTTCCAGCAGCTGTGCTGCAATTTCTTGTTTTTTTTTATAATTTTTTTTTTGTGTTTTTTTACAAAGAGATGACCATGTACAGTTTATTTACAATATATAGAGATTAGGAGGTGGACATGTGTCGCATAGTGATAGTAGTTCTGGAGCTGTCTCCAGTCATGTAAGCACTAGTTATTGCAACCATGGAAGACAAGGCCGTCTCTATATGCTAGTTCTGGAGCTGTCTGCAGTCATGTAAGCACTATGCATACCGTGGAAGACTGAAGGCCGTCTCTACATGCTAGTTCTGGAGCTGTCTGCAGTCATGTAAGCACTAGTTATGCCTACCGTGGAAGACAAGGCCGTCTCTATATGCTAGTTCTGGAGCTGTCTGCAGTCATGTAAGCTCTAGTTATGCCTACCGTGGAAGACAAGGTTGTCTCTTTATGCTAGATTTGTCTGATCCGTGGTGCCACTGTGTTCCGTCGGTGTGTTCTTGGGCAAGACACTTTTCCTCAGCCTCGTCCGTCGGATGGGGACGTAAACCGTGCGGTCCCGTGTATCGGTCTATCCTCCGAGCACGTTAAAGAACCATAGGAATCTATTCGATAATAAGAGTAGGGCAGGTTCCCGGATTCCTATGTATCCTTCCCCTCTCTCTGGGGCGGCTCTAAATAACCTGTACTGTGTTGATGAGCCGTTAAACAACATTCAATTCAATTGTCTGTGATTCCCGTATCTCAAAAACACTGGTAATTAAAATATTCCATACTATCAGACAACAGACAAGATAGGACACAGTAAAATCTAATTTCATAAAAAAAAATTGTGTTAACATAGATGATATGAACATGATATTTACATAATGACATTTTTAATTTTTTTTAAATTTTTTGGACAATTCTCGCCGGGCTGCAGTTGTCCACTAGTAATCGCTTTTTCGGTTATGGCGGCAATTACCGTAAAAAGTCAAAAAAATCCACAAAGTAAACTTTTGCGAAAGTCGTGAAAACAATATGGACGAGCAGAGCTCGACAAACGAGCCACAGAGCTTCGCGCAAAGCGCGAAGCCCCGAAATTAAATAACACACATTTATATTATCACTAAGCTTCGCGTAGCGAAGCCCCCATTATTCATATTTACGACATTATGTCGACCGCGTTCTTCATGTCCGGAGTTTACATCGTCCGGCCTGCTCCATATTATTCAGAACGGCGTATGGTACGAAGATTAAAATTTGCATCAATAAGCGTATAAATGTAAATTTCTTACTTTTTTCTTGCGAGAAGCAGCATGTGACGTCAAGACTTGAGTAGGGGTAACTGGTGCATCAGCGACTGACGTTAAACATGACGTCATGCAATATGTTAAACATGACGTCATGCGATATTGTAAACATGACGTCAACGGTCATGAGCGTGAACATGTGCTAATTGCTTTTGATCTACAATGTTTGCCAGTCTGGCAATGGGGAAGAGGATGTGGGTATTTTCAGATACACATCTGTGACAGTTTACTTATCTAATTAATGCATTCTAAAATGAAATGAAAAGTCCGGAGGATCATGCCTGCCTCCACGCCCCCAACCATAGGCCTATGCTGTCATTTGGGCCTAGCTATGTTACTGTACATGTAGTCCAGAGTAAACTTATGTAATTCATGATAAATTAATAATTACAAAGTATTGAGCTTCGCCCGAAGCGAAGCCCCGAACATTAAATAAAACAATAATAGTTTGGTAAGCTTCGCGAAGCGAAGCCCACAGGCCATGATTCTTCCTGTTCTTCAATTTCGTAGCTGACTTTAGTTGACATTTTCAATTCGCACGAAGCGAGACCCCGAACATTAAACAAATTCATATATCACATACTGAAATAAGCTTCGAGAAGCGGAGCCCCAACTCGCTTACAAATTCATATGTTATAACAATGTTGTGACAGTGTGGTAAACATGGTGAAATGGTGCTGTAAACGCCAAAATAATGCCGAGCGCAGCGAGGTGTATAACAACAATTTAACAAGATGTGTGTATCTCACAAAAGGTTTAATTATTTACAGTTGTAGTCCCCGTCATCCAAACACACACAAGATGATTGCGATGCGCAAACGAGCGTCTGGTCTCATTTTCATTAAAATGCTTAAAGGAATATTTTAGATATCGCTTCATAATTTATAAAGGGGCTGGCGTGGCCCTATAGACAACCGTTGAACTTGAAATCCGCTGAACCCGGGGTTAAGCCTCACCATCGCCACTGAGTTTCGTCTTTGTGTTCTTCAGCAAGACGCTTTTCATTAGCCTCGTCCGTCGGATGGGGACGTAAATTGGGAGGTTTGGTATATTGGAGTCTATCCTCCAAGCACGTAAGTTTAAAGAACTATATATAAGAATATATTCGTTATAGTATGTCAGGTTCCAGATTCCATTGTGTGATCTCCTCTCTCGAATAACGAATAATGTGTTGATGAGTCATTAAACAACATTCAGTTCATACCTTACATATTGAATTGGCTTATCCCCAAATAACAAGGGCGAACCAGAGGCTATCATCCCACCCAAAACCATCACGCCTAAAATTCGACAAGCAATGTTAGCCTATGCTTGTCAGATATTAATGGCCTCGCACGGGGTCATTATCATAGGATTAAGCAATTAAATATTTTCAGAATGCACTAGAATTCACATTATGTCATGTAGAAAACAAAGAAACTTCGGTAAGAGTAAGGGTATGGGCCTTTACACGTATCATTCCCCTCTCTCAGGGGCGGCTCTAAAAAATCTATAATGTTTTTATGAGCCGTTAATGGCATTCATATTAAATTCTCTGATAATGATATACATAATTATTGAATATGACCACTCAAAATTAAATTATTAAAACATGAAATTAAAAAAACACTTTAATTTGAAATGAAACAACAGGCCTAGATATATCATATATTTAAATAAAAATTGACAACATATATAAATCATTCATCCAGTTTTATTAAACCAACATAAATAATTGTGAATTTCCCACTTCGCTGTATTCTCCTTCTCCCCTAGCTTGACTCCTGAAATATTAATATTATGTTCAGAATTGTCCAACATTTTTTCCAGCAGCTGTGCTGCAATTTCTTGTTTTTTTTTATAATTTTTTTTTTGTGTTTTTTTACAAAGAGATGACCATGTACAGTTTATTTACAATATATAGAGATTAGGAGGTGGACATGTGTCGCATAGTGATAGTAGTTCTGGAGCTGTCTCCAGTCATGTAAGCACTAGTTATTGCAACCATGGAAGACAAGGCCATCTCTATATGCTAGTTCTGGAGCTGTCTGCAGTCATGTAAGCACTATGCATACCGTGGAAGACAAGGCCGTCTCTACATGCTAGTTCTGGAGCTGTCTGCAGTCATGTAAGCACTAGTTATGCCTACCGTGGAAGACAAGGCCGTCTCTATATGCTAGTTCTGGAGCTGTCTGCAGTCATGTAAGCTCTAGTTATGCCTACCGTGGAAGACAAGGTTGTCTCTTTATGCTAGATTTGTCTGATCCGTGGTGCCACTGTGTTCCGTCTGTGTGTTCTTGGGCAAGACACTTTTCCTCAGCCTCGTCCGTCGGATGGGGACGTAAACCGTGCGGTCCCGTGTATCGGTCTATCCTCCGAGCACGTTAAAGAACCATAGGAATCTATTCGATAATAAGAGTAGGGCAGGTTCCCGGATTCCTATGTATCCTTCCCCTCTCTCTGGGGCGGCTCTAAATAACCTGTACTGTGTTGATGAGCCGTTAAACAACATTCAATTCAATTGTCTGTGATTCCTGTATCTCAAAAACACTGGTAATTAAAATATTCCATACTATCAGACAACAGACAAGATAGGACACAGTAAAATCTAAAATGGCATGTGGCAACATAAAAACACATTATAATCACTTAAAAAAGTACATAAAAACACATTAATCAATAACTTAATAAACAATGACTTTAATATAACAACACATTAATCAAGAAAAACACATTAATCAATAACTTGATAAACAATAACTTATAATATAACAAACATAAATCAATAATTTATAACAACACTTTAATCAAGAACTTATAACAAACATAAATCAATAACTTATAACAACACTTTAACCAAGAACTTATAACAAACATAAATCAATAACTTATAACAGTATGGAGAAGGAACTTTTTTAAATTCCTTTGTAGAGTATTTTTCCCCAGTACTATGAAAAATCGTGCTAAAATTCCCAATTGTGTCGAGACATAAGGCATACGTTGCATATGTCCTCTACCAAGTTTGATGAACCGGTAGGGGACTATGGCCGTCCCTCAGACTGCTTCATGTTTTATATGTTTAACGTTATTTATTTTGGTGTTTTATGGCTCTTTTAGTTTAGTTTATCAATAAAATAGCATTTTTTACCCCAACACCCATTTTTTTTTTTCTGGTAAATTGGAAAAAATGCTAGGTTTTACCAGGAAAAATAGGTAGGGTCGGGTAACCCTAACCAAACATATTATTTTTTTTAGGCTTCATGACTGGATGTGGAAGTTATGAATATTGGAAAGAAAAAAAAAATAAACTTCTAAACTTACCAGACCTCTGTTGTCTGACACTCTTTTGTTTCTGTCTACAATAGAAAAGGGTCAGATGAGCAATTCAAGTCAATTTTAGTATTTTAGATTTGATTACTGGGTTGCTACTATCAAGTTCAGGGGCACAGATTAACTGTTTTGGACTAGGAGCAAGCTGGGCCCCTTGCTTGCAAAAGTTAGGGGCCCAGCTTCAGAATCATTAGCCCAGAATGTCGCCTGTCACTTTATTCAGAGGGTTACATTAAAGTATACTTACATATATGTATACTAACTAAATGCTACCAATCTTTAGAAGAAAACTTTGTAAAACCTTTATAGCTGATGAAGATATTTTTAATCAATAGAATTATTTATTTTAAAACAAACAAAGGAAAAATCAAACAAACAAATCTTTCATTCCCCAACACGAAGTTAGTTTATACTTGCAAGAGTCAAACTCAATATTCATTTTTGTAACATGTAGAGCCAGACAGAAAAATAAGTCCAAGTTGTCTATTTCATTATAAATAGTATTGTTAATGAGTTTTGTTATAAATGATCACAACAAGAATATGTAAATTATTGTAATAAAAGATTAAAAAATATTAGATATTATTAAATTAATGTTTTATTTTGTTATAAATATTCTATGTCGACATACAGTTTTAAAATTAATGTATGAGACCTTTTCTAACAACTCTATTCTCTGCCATATAAATAGTATTGATGACTTCTAAAAGCACCACATTTTATTAATCAAAAGCGCCGCGTTTTAGAATATCCAAAAAACCCGAAGTGAAACCTAATGATTTCTCCTTCAAATTATAACACGAATTTATGATCATGTGTAAAATAAAAACTACCATGTCTGTTTTAATGTTGATTTTATACCAGCAAATGTTACTTGTACTCATGCACATCTAATTTTACATCAACATTCGAAGCGCAAAGTACCGTAACATGCAGTTTTATGGGAAACCGTACATCGCAACATCTCGAACATTGTCTTGTTTCCGCAGTGAAAATTGGAAAAATAAAAACAAACGTTTGTTTCGTTATTATTAGCTCTACTGGCCAAGGGCCAGCAGAGCTTATGGGATGGCGAGTTGTCCGTCGTCCGTCCGTCCGTCCGTCGTCTGTTAACTTTTGTCTCGTTAAGACGATAGGGCCTTCATTTCTCATCCGATCTTTACCAAACTTTAACAGGTTGTTAATATCAATAAAGGCTCGGATAAGTTCGAAAACCAGCCAGATCGGACCAGTAACAGCGGAGTTATGGCCCTTGATTTAGTTAAATATGCTATATTGCTATATTTTGTCTCGTTAAGACGATAGGGCCTTCATTTTTCATCCGATCTTTACCAAACTTTAACAGGTTGTTAATATCAATGAAAGCTTGGACAAGTTCGAAAACCAGCCAGATCGGACCAGTAACAGCGGAGTTATGGCCCTTGATTTAGTAAAAATGTTGGTATATTTTGTCTCGTTAAGACGATAGGGCATTCATTTTTCATCTGATCTTTATCAAACTTTACCAGATTGGTAATATCAATGAAAGCACGGACAAATTCGAAAACCAGCCAGATTGGACCAGTAACAGCAGAGTTATGGCCCTTGATTTAGTTAAAAGCGCTATATTTTGCCTCGTTAACATGATAGGGCCTTCATTTTACATACGATCATTACCAAACTTTACCACATTGTTAATATCAATGAAAGCTCGGACAAGGTTGAAAACCAGCCAGATCGGACCAGTAACAGCGGAGTTATGGCCCTTGATTTAGGTAAAAATGCTATATTTTGTCTCGTTAAGACGATAGGGCCTTCATTCTTTATCCGATCTTTCCCAAATTTTACCAAATTGTTAATGTCAATAAAAGCTCAAACAAGTTCGAAAACTGGCCAGATCGGACCAGTAACAGCAGAGTTATGGCCCTTGATTTAGTTAAAAATGCTATATTTTGCCTCGTTAAGACGATAGGGCCTTCATTTTTCATCCAATCTTTACCAAACTTTATATTGTTAATAGCAATGAAAGCTGCGACAAATTTGAAAAAACAGCCAAATTGGACCATTTACACAGGAGTTGTGGCCCTTGATTTTCTGAAAAATGCTATATTTTGGCCTCAGTAAGATGAAAGGGCCTTCATTTGGACGGATTTTAGTGAAACTTTTCAGGGATGATCAGTACCAAGCCTTGTTGTACATATCATCACCATGTTCCGGTTGAATGATTTTGGTGGAGTTATGTCCCTTTAAAGGTTTTAATATACATACTTTGTCCAGACTAGTTCTCCTGAACCCCTGTCCAGATTTAAACGAAACTTTTTAGGGATGATCAGTTACAGGTCTAGTTGTGGAAATCATCACCGTGTTCCGGTTGAATGATTTTTGGCAGAATTATGGCCCTTTAAAGGTTTTAATACACAAACTTTGTCTGGACTAGTTCTCCTGAACCCCTTGCCAGATTTCAACGAAACTTTACGGGATGATCAGCACCCAGCCTAGTTGTGCATATCATCGTCGCGTTCCAGTTTACCGATTTTTCGCAGAGTTATTAGCCCTTTAAAGGTTTTTGATGCAAAACATTTTCGGGCGAATTCCCCTGAACCCCTGGCTAGATTTCAGCTGAACTAGACAAGGATGATCAGTATCAAGCCTAGTTGTGCATATCGTCGCCATATTCCGGTTGAATTATTTTTGGCAGAGTTATGGCCCTTTAAAGGTTTTAACAGACAAACTTTGTCCAGATTAGTCTCTTCTGAACTCCTTGCCGGAGTTCAGCGAATCTTGGTGGGGATGATCAGTATCAAGCCTAGTTGCACCTGTCATTGCCGTGTTCTGGTTGAATGAATTTTGGCAGAGTTAGTGTATTTAAACCTTTAAGAGTTATGACTCCTTAAAGGTTTAAATACACTAACTTCATACAGACTAGTTCTCCTGAACGTCAGGCTGGATTTCAACAAAACTTGGCAGGGATGATCAGTTAGTACCAAGCCTAGTTGCGTATGTCATCGCCATGTTCCGGTTGAATGATATTATACATAAACTTTATGTTTAGCCAGTAGAGCGTCCACAGGCCCTCTTGGGCCTCTTGTTTTGTTAAGGGTTTGTCTATTTATTTCGGCCAAAAGTACTTAGGTCACTGGACCAAAGCAAAATCAGAGGGGTAAAATCCTCGAACTTAAATGTTTGTGTTTAATGATTACCCTTTTTCCATTTTTTTGGATTGAATATTTTTGGGCGCCACATGGGCATTTTTTACTCGCCATGGGCGACTGGTCGAGTGCTAATTTGTGCCCCTGAACTGGGTTTCACTTTGTTCCAAGTTGCCTTGATACTTTGCAATTAAATCATGCAGAGCATCGGTTGTGTCTTTGACATGGCTTGGCAGGGATGTGAAGTTTATATTCTCCTCCTGTAGGTAAAGGGAGAGCATGATGACTGGCTTGAGGATGCCACTACTTTCTTGTTAGTAGCGCTAAGTCGTATGCCATACATCTCTGGTTCTTTCTTATCTTCATAGATGGCATCAAGTGTATCTAGTATGCAGACATACCTGAAAATATTTTAATAATAACACTTTATTTGTAACTGTCAGTCTATACTGGGAGGGAAAGCTGTACTATTAAATCGTAAGACAGAATAACTCAATACTCTGTTGCTTAATTACATTTTGCTGGCATAAACATACATGGAATGTTGTAGTTTATTTTATAATACTATATCAAATGTAACACCTATAAGCCTTAAAGGGCAGAGTTTTTTATTTTTAGATGTATGGGAGGGCCTACCCTACATTTTGCAAAACCGAAATAAAAAGTCAAAATCATGAATATTATTTTATTTTTTCCTCCTTTTTGATCTGCTACAACTCTTCTTTTTTTTTCAAAATGTGTAGATCTATAGCTTTAAACTTAATGTGTTGTTTCAAAACAAATCATGAGTTTAATTTTATTTACAGTTAAATGAAAATAAAAACATTTTCATGGTTTATGTCCGACGCCGATTTTTTTCAATTTTATTTTTGTTCCCTCCTCCTACTGCTCATCAAAGACAATGCACCTATGAAGTTTAATAAGTGTGGGTATACTATTTTGGTCATTGTCATTGGGTCACTAAGCAAAATAGCGATAGGGTTCCTCCTCTCACCAAGGGCAATGTATCTACAAAGTTTCATGTGTGTAGGTATTATACTCCTGGATTTTTCTGTTGGAATATGTATTGGTGACCTCGACCTTTGTCCTACAACGGGGTTCCTCCTTTGATCAAAGGCAATGTACCTAAGAAATTTCATGAGTGAGTGTTGTGGTTTCAAAGTTATTTGGCAGAATATGTATTTCCATATGAAGCTTCATCATTGGGGTGTTATGATATTATAGAAAGAGGAATTAAACTATTAGAACAAATTGTTGACTATAGAAAAAAAGAGTTTTATACTGTTTACATAGAGTTATAAAACTTATCGCGACTACTCCTCTGAAACTACTTGACGGATTTTCATGAAACTTCACAGGAATGTTGCTCTTGATGTCTAATTGATCCTAGCAAAATTTCAGGTCGGCCGGAAATTCAAGATGGCCACCAAGGCTCTAAGGTTAAGGTCACACTTAGAGATCAAAGGTCAAAATCCGTTTTTGTCTTATACACTCGTGTCCGCTTCATAACTCTGACAATAATGGATGGATTTTCAAGTAACTTTGCACAATTGCTCACCACAACAAGGCAAAGTGTCGCGCACAAAGAACCAGGTCCGTGGCTCCAAGGTCAAGGTCACACTTAGAGATCACAGGTCAAAATCCGTTCGTCTATACACTCGTGTCCGCTTCATAACTCTGACAATAATGGATGGATTTTCAAATAACTTCGCACAATTGCTCACCACAACAGGACAACGTGTCGCGCACAAAATCCAGGTCCGTGGCTCCAAGGTCAAGGTCACACTTAGAGATCAAAGTTCAAAATCCGTTCGTCTATACAATCGTCTCCGTTTCATAACTCTGACAATAATGGATGGATTTTCAAATAACTTCGCACAATTGCTCACCACAACAAGACGTTGTGTCGCGAAAAAAATAAAAATAATTTAATTTTTTTTTTAATTTTTTTTTTTTTTAATTTTTTTTAATATTTTTTTAATTTTTTTTTTTAATTTTTTTTTTAAAATAAACAAAATATTTTTTTAAAAAATAAAGGGTGGCATATTGTAATCACACTGTCTGTCCGTTCAAGTGTCTGCTTCATAACTCTGACAATAATGGACGGATTTTCAAATAACTTTGCTCAATTGCTCACCACAACAAGATGACGTGTCGCGCACAAATTCCAGGTCCGTGGCTCCAAGGTCAAGGTCACACATAGAGATCAAAGGTCAAAATCCGTTCGTGACTACACTCGTGTCCGCTTCATAACTCTGACAATAATGGATGGATTTTCAAGTAACTTTGCACAATTGCTCACCACAACAAGGCAAAGTGTCGCGCACAAAGAACCAGGTCCGTGGCTCCAAGGTCAAGGTCACACTTAGAGATCACAGGTCAAAATCCGTTCGTCTATACACTCGTGTCCGCTTCATAACTCTGACAATAATGGATGGATTTTCAAATAACTTCGCACAATTGCTCACCACAACAGGACAACGTGTCGCGCACAAAATCCAGGTCCGTGGCTCCAAGGTCAAGGTCACACTTAGAGATCAAAGTTCAAAATCCGTTCGTCTATACAATCGTCTCCGTTTCATAACTCTGACAATAATGGATGGATTTTCAAATAACTTCGCACAATTGCTCACCACAACAAGACGTTGTGTCGCGAAAAAAATAAAAATAATTTAATTTTTTTTTTAATTTTTTTTTTTTTTAATTTTTTTTAATATTTTTTTAATTTTTTTTTTTAATTTTTTTTTTAAAATAAACAAAATATTTTTTTAAAAAATAAAGGGTGGCATATTGTAATCACACTGTCTGTCCGTTCAAGTGTCTGCTTCATAACTCTGACAATAATGGACGGATTTTCAAATAACTTTGCTCAATTGCTCACCACAACAAGATGACGTGTCGCGCACAAAAACCAGGTCCGTGGCTCCAAAGTCAAGGTCACACTTAGAGGTCAAAGGTCAAAATCCGTTCGTGACTACACTCGTGTCCGCTTCATAACTCTGACAATAATGGATGGATTTTCAAATAACTTCGCACAATTGCTCACCACAACAGGGCAACTTGTCTCGAACAAAATCCAGGTCCGTGGCTCCAAGGTCAAGGTCACACATAGAGATCAAAGGTCAAAATCCGTTCGTGACTACACTCGTGTCCGCTTCATAACTCTGACAATAATGGACGGATTTTCAAATAACTTTGCACAATTGCTCACCACAACAAGATGACGTGTCGCGCACAAAAACCAGGTCCGTGGCTCCAAAGTCAAGGTCACACTTAGAGGTCAAAGGTCAAAATCCGTTCGTGACTACACTCGTGTCCGCTTCATAACTCTGACAATAATGGACGGATTTTCAAATAACTTCGCACAATTGCTCACCACAACAGGGCAACATGTTGCACACAAAATCAAGGTCCGTGGCTCCAAGGTCAAGGTCACACTTAGAGATCAAAGGTCAAAACCCTTCGTCTATACATTCGTGTTCGCTTTATAACTCTGACAATAATGGATGGATTTTCAAATAACTTCGCACAATTGCTCACCACAACAAGACAATGTGTCGGGCACAAAATCCAAGTCCGCAGCTCCAAGGTCAAGGTCACACTTAGAGATCAAAGGTCAAAATCCGTTCGTCTATACAATCGTCTCCGCTTCATAACTTGGACAAGAATCAAGGGATTTTCAAATAACTTCGCATAATTGCTCACCACAACAAGACGTCGTGTCGCGAAAAAACTAAAAATAATTGAATTTTTTTTAAAAAAAAAAAAAATTAATTTTTTTTGATTTTTTGATTTTTTTTTTTGTTTTTTTAATTATTTGAGCCGCAACACACGAAAACATCCCTTCGGACGTTTAGACGACAACGTCATAACGTAACAATTTATGACGTCGGCCGGTAATCAATTAATTACTAATCAAATTTTCGGCATTTCTGTGTTTTACCTAATTATTATATCATAGGGAATATGTTTCTTAATATAAATAGTTGATGCTATTGAAAATGATAATTGGTTATGTTTTTTGTTGTTATTTAATCAACGACGTCATCCAAGACGCCGAAGTCAACGTCAAAATTAATGGTGATTACGATCTTTAATTTTCAAATTAAGATAAAATCATTTTTAAATAAGATATCAACATAAAATAAAGAGATTTTTAAAGAGAAAATCACCGTGTTTCATAAACATCAAAAAACATAAAATGTGAACATTTTGTCTGAAGGGTCGTTTTCGCGTGTTTCGGCTCATTTATTTTTTTGATTTTCTTATGCCGTGGTGCGGCGTCCGTCGTCCGTCCGTCCGTCTGTCTGTCCGTCCGTCTGTCCGTCGGCCGGTAATCAATTAATTACTAATCAAATTTTCGGCATTTCTGTGTTTTACCTAATTATTATATCATAGGGAATATGTTTCTTAATATAAATAGTTGATGCTATTGAAAATGATAATTGGTTATGTTTTTTGTTGTTATTTAATCAACGACGTCATCCAAGACGCCGAAGTCAACGTCAAAATTAATGGTGATTACGATCTTTAATTTTCAAATTAAGATAAAATCATTTTTAAATAAGATATCAACATAAAATAAAGAGATTTTTAAAGAGAAAATCACCGTGTTTCATAAACATCAAAAAACATAAAATGTGAACATTTTGTCTGAAGGGTCGTTTTCGCGTGTTTCGGCTCATTTATTTTTTTGATTTTCTTATGCCGTGGTGCGGCGTCCGTCGTCCGTCCGTCCGTCTGTCTGTCCGTCCGTCTGTCCGTCTGTCCGTTAACTTTTATTTGTAGCGACTACTCCTCTGAAACTACTGGATGGATATTCATAAAACTTTACAAAAATGTTGCCCATGAAGTCTAATTGATCCTAGCAAAAATTCATGAAATTCAAGATGGCCGCCATGGCTAAAAATAGATTTTCAAAATACAAGTTTGTAGCGACTATTTCTTGAAAACTATAAGTGATATTGATATGGGAATTTTTCTAAAATGATCAGCATGACATGATGTTGATCCTTGTTGAAAATCTTTTTGATTCGACGTTAAACATGGCTGCCAGCGGCCATCTTTGTTTACATTGAGTTATATAGTAAAAACTTGTAGCGACTACTCCTCTGAAACTACTTGGCGGATTGTCATGAAACGTTACAGGAATGTTGCTCTTGATGTCTAATTGATCCTAGAAAAATTTCAGGTCGGCCGGAAATTCAAGATGGCCGTCACAGCTAAAAATAGATTTTTAAAAAATAAGTTTGTAGCGACTACTTCTTGAAAACTATAAGTGATATTGATATGGGACTTTTTCTAAAATGATGAGCATGACATGATGTAGATCCTTGTGGAAAATTATTTTGATTCGACGTTAAACATGGCTGCCAGTGGCCATCTTTGGTTACATAGAGTTATATA
Source organism: Cyrtodaria siliqua (assembly GCA_037043455.1). Taxonomy (NCBI): domain Eukaryota; kingdom Metazoa; phylum Mollusca; class Bivalvia; order Adapedonta; family Hiatellidae; genus Cyrtodaria; species Cyrtodaria siliqua. The sequence goes on along the minus strand of JAWPHD010004322.1, from coordinate 42,728 downwards.
GTAAAAAAATGTAGCGACTACTCCTCTGAAACTACTTGACGGATGTTCATGAAACTTCACAGGAATGTTGCTCTTGATGTCTAGTTGATCCTAGAAAAATTTCAGGTCGGCCGGAAATTCAAGATGGCCGCCACAGTTAAAAATAGATTTTTAAAAAATAAGTTTGTAGCGACTACTTCTTGAAAACTATAAGAGATATTGATATGGGACTTTTTCTAAAATGATCAGCATGACATGATGGTTATCCGAGTCGAACATTATTTTGATTCAATGTTAAACATGGCTGTCAGTGGCCATCTTTGTTTACATAGAGTTATATAATGAAAACTTGTAGCGACTACTCCTCTGAAATTACTTGACGGATTTTCATGAAACTTCACAGGAATGTTGCTCTTGATGTCTAATTGATCCTAGCAAAATTTCAGGTCGGCCGGAAATTCAAGATGGCCACCACAGCTAAAAATAGATTTTCAAAAAAACAGTTTGTAGCGACTACTTCCTGAAATCAAAATCGATCAGTAGAGCTTCAAGGTCATTGACCTCTTGTTATTGTTTGTTTGAATTTTTTTTTTGATTTTTTTTTTAAATATATCTATTAGTTTCATATCGAAGGTCAAGATCACACTTACAGGTCACTTTGGCGGCATTTGTCACTCACTGTGACATTTCTTGTTAATTTTTTTTTTTTGATTTTTTTCCTTTTTTATTTATTTTTTCGATTTTTTTTTTTTTTTAATTTTTATTGTTTGATTTTTTTTTAGCTCTACTAGATCAGTAGAGCTTATGCCGTGGTGCGGCGTCCGTCGTCCGTCCGTCCGTCCGTCCGTCTGTCCGTCTGTCCGTCCGTCCGTTAACTTTTATTTGTAGCGACTACTCCTCTGAAACTACTGGATGGATATTCATAAAACTTTACAGAAATGTTGCCCATGAAGTCTAGTTGATCCTAGCAAAAATTCATGTTGATGTGAAATCCAAGATGGCCGCCAAAGCTAAAAATAGATTTTTTAAATTCAAGTTTGTAGCGACTACTTCTTGAAAACTATAAGTGATATTGATATGGGACTTTTTCTAAAATGATCAGCATGACATGATGTTGGTCCTTGTCGAAAATCGTTTTGATTTGACGTTAAACATGGCTGCCAGCGGCCATCTTTGTTTACATAGAGTTATATAATGAAAACTTGTAGCGACTACTCCTCTGAAACTACTTGACGGATTTTCATGAAACTTCACAGGAATGTTGCTCTTGATGTCTAAATGATCCTAGCAAAATTTCAGGTCAGCCGGAAATTCAAGATGGCCGCCACGGCTAAAAATAACTTTTCAAAATACAAGTTTGTAGCGACTACTGCTTGAAAACTATAAGTGATATTGATATGGGACTTTTTCTAAAATGATCAGCATGACATGATGTTGGTCCTTATCAAAAATCGTTTTGATTCGACGTTAAACGTGGCTGCCAGCGGCCATCTTTGTTTACATAGAGTTATATTGTAAAAACTTGTAGCGACTACTCCTCTGAAACTACTTGGCGGATTTTCATGAAACTTTACAGAAATGTTGCTCTTAATGTCTTATTGATCCTAGCAAAATTTCAGATCGGCCAGAAATTCAAGATGGCTGCCACAGTTAAAAATATTTTTTTAAAAAGTAAGTTTGTAGCGACTACTTCTTGAAAACTATAAGTGATATTGATATGGGACTTTTTCTAAAATGATCAGCATGACATGATGGTTATCCGAGTCGAACATTATTTTGATTCGACATTTAACATGGCTGCCAGTGGCCATCTTTGTTTACATAGAGTTATATAATGAAAACTTGTAGCGACTACTCCTCTGAAACTACTTGACGGATTTTCATGAAACTTCACAGAAATGTTGCTCTTGATGTCTAATTGATCCTAGCAAAATTTCAGGTCGGCCGGAAATTCAAGATGGCCGCCATGGCTAAAAATAGATTTTCAAAATACAAGTTTGTAGCGACTACTTCTTGAAAACTATAAGTGATATTAATATGGGACTTTTTCTAAAATGATCAGCATGACATGATGGTTATTCAAGTCGAACATTATTTTGATTCGACGTTAAACATGGCTGCCAGTGGCCATGTTTGTTTACATAGAGTTATATAATGAAAACTTGTAGCGACTACTCCTCTGAAACTACTTGACGTATTTTCATAAAACTTCACAGGAATGTTGCTCTTGATGTCTAATTGATCCTAGCAAAATTTCAAGATGGCCACCACGGCTAAAAATAGATTTTCAAAAAACCAGTTTGTAGCGACTACTTCCTGAAATCAAAATCAATCAGTAGAGCTTCAAGGTCATTGACCTCTTGTTTAAATATATCTGTTGGTTTCATATTGTTCCAAGGTCAAGGTCACACTTACAGGTCACTTCGGGGGCATTTGTCACTTATTGTGACATTTCTTGTTTTGTTAGAAAGTCAGAGGTCAAGGTCATATTGACCGGACACCTAGGAAATGCTTTTAACATAAAACTAGCAAACGGGCATACAATGGCCTGTTAGGCGACGCTCTTGTTTCCCATTTTTAGCTTAAAAAAAGAATGTGACTGCTCTAAAAGGGAAAATGGGGAAACCAATTCAAATGGACTTGTAACCTTATATCTGAAATTCTAAATTCCTTCTATTAAAGAAAACATGCCAAAATTCAATTAAAATGCAGGAAACATATTATTATCCTGTGGGGTGATTAAACAATACCCAAAACAGATTAAAAGCTTGAGTAGTGAAACCACTCATCAACAAATGGGAGTGTTTTAGAATCTGTCACTTAACGACACACTAATCTTACTACTTACCTTATTAACCATAACCACTTTCTCTAACCCTAATTAATACTCTTAATCCTAGCCACCATTAACAACTTGACCTAAACACTTACTAACCCAGTGTATACACGAAGAAGTAAGTCGCAGACAGATTTTAAAGTTATATCTATAACCACATAATGGTATTCCTTGTTATATGATTAAACTAAAATATTGTCAGTACTGTCAACAATCAGTCGTGCTAAATGCTCCTCAAAGATGTATATAACTCCCAGGTTACAAAAAATTACACCAGTTTGTCTCACCAACTTGAGCTATAAGATCTGCAAATATGACAAGAGCACCACCTAATGGATCATTTTTAGCTCTACTGGCCAAGGGCCAGAAGAGCTTATGGGATGGTGTGTTGTCCGTCTTCCGTCGTCCGTCATCCGTCCGTCCGTCGTCCGTTAACTTTTCTTCAAACGACTTCTCAGAAACCTCTCGGCTAATTTTGACCAAATTTCACATGGATGATCCTTAGATGAATGCTTTTTAGATTTGTTAAAATTAGGTCTGCGCTACATCCAAGATGGCTGCCATTACCATATATGGTCGAAACCTTAAAAAATCTTCTCCAGAACCGCTGGACAGATTTCAACAGTTTTTCTTTTAAAATGATCGCCAACGCCTAGACTATCAAGTTTGTTCAAATAAAGTCCCCGGGGTCAAAAATGGCCGTTCCCTGGGAGTCCAAAGTTTGTATATTGAGGTTATGCATGTTTTTCATATAGACATATAGGAAAAAAATTTAAAAAATCTTCTTCTCTAAAACCACAAGGCACAGAGCTCTCATGTATTACATGTAGCATCAGCTTATGGTCCTCTACTATGATTGTTCAAATGGTGACCCTGGGGTCAAATTTGTCCCCGCCCCAGGGGTCACAGTTTTACATAGACTTATCTTCTCGGAAACTACAACAGCCAGAGGTTTGATATTTTGCATTTACTATAAGCTTATGGTCCTTTACCAAGTTTGTTCAAATGGTGACCCTCGGGTCACATTTGGCCCCGCCCCGAGGGTCACATGTTTTACATAGACATGTATAGGGAAAAACTTTAAAAAAAATCTTCTTCTCTGAAACTGCAAGAGCCAGAGGTTTAATATTTTGCATTTGCTATAAGCTTGTGGTCCTCTACCAAGTTTGTTCAAATGGTGACCCAGGGGTCACATTTGTGACCCAGGGGTCACATTTGGCCCCACCCTGGGGGTCACAGTTTTACATAGGCTTGTATAGGGAAAAACTGAAAAAACATCTTCTCAGGAACCACATGGCACAGAGCTCTCATGTATTACATGTAGCATCAGCTTATGGTCCTCTACTAAGTTTGTTCAAATGGTGACCCTGGGGTCACATTTGGCCCCGGCCAAAGGGGCACATGTTTTACATAGACATGTATAGGGTAAAAATTAAAAAATCTTCTTCTCTGAAACTGCAAGAGCCAGAGGTTTAATATTTTGCTGTTGCTATAAGCTTATGGTCCTTTACCAAGTTTGTTCAAATGGTGACCCTGGGGTCACATTTGACCCCGCCCCAATGGTCATATGTTTTACATAGACATGTAAAGGGAAAAACTGAAAAAATCTTCTTCTCTGAAACTGCAAGAGCCAGAGGTTTAATACTTTGCATTTGCTATAAGCTTATGGTCTTCTACCAAGTTTGTTCAAATGGTGACCCATTGGTTGGCCCCACCCTGGGGGTTTGGTCACATTTGGCCCCAATCTGGGGGTCACAGTTTTACTTAGGCTTGTATAGGGAAAAACTGAAAAAAATTCTTCTTCTCTGGAACCACATGGCACAGAGCTCTCATGTATTACAAGTAGCATCAGCTTATGGTCCTCTACCAAGTTTGTTCAAATGGTGACCCTGGTTTCAAATTTGGACCTCCCGGGGGTAACAAAAAAAATAAATTTCTTTTAGATTTATTATTTATTTTTTTTAATTTCATTTCATTTTTTTTTTTTTTTTAATTTTTTGGTAGATTTGAATTTTTTTTTAAAAAAAAATTTCATTATCTTTTTAATTATCTTTTTAATTACTTGACACTAACTTTAAAATTTCTTGTCGGCGCTACTCATCTTAAATGCCTTGTTGAATTTCGACGAAACTTGGCAGGAAGCATCGGTAAGATGTCTAGTTGTGCATATCACGCTTTTGTTCCAGTTCGCTGATTTTTGACTGAGTTATGGCCCTTTGACATTTTTATTTTAAATTTCTTGTCGGCGCTACTCCTCTTAAACGGCTTGTTGGATTTCTATGAAATTTGGCAGGAAGCCTCCGTATGATGTCTAGTTGTGCAAAGCGAAGTATATCAATGAAATCTTGGACAATTTCGAAAACCAGCTAGATCTTGTTAGTAATAAAAGAGTTATGGCCCTTGATTTGTTGAAAAATGCTATATTGTATTTTCCTTTGTTAAATCTATAGGAGAAGAGAGCTATATCTAGCTATATCTATCTTAATCTATAAGAGCTGTTTTAGCCAGTAGAGCGTTCACAGGCCCTCTTGGGCCTCTTGTTGTCTCGCCTTTTCGAAGAAGATGTCAAAACAATGCATGCACTAGACCCTCCAAGCAAAGGGCAGAGAACTTAATCATTTTTACATTCAACTTTTGCATTTAGGTCATTTTCTCACAAACAGTATGCCCTAGACCCTTCAAACTTTGCTTATAGTTGTACCTTGGGTGGTACATCGCAACATGACAAAGCAATTATGCATATGACCTTGACCCTCCAAGCAAAGGGCAGAGAACTCAATCATTTTTACATTCAACTTTTGCATTTAGATCACTTTCTCACAAACTGTATGCCCTAGACCCTTCAAACTTTGCTTATAGTTGTATCTTGGGTGGTACATCGTTTCGTCGTTTCATGACAAAGAAAATGTGGATATGACCTTGACCCTCCCAGCAAAGTGCAGATAACTATCATTTTTACATTCAACTTCTGCGTTTAGGTCACTTTCTCACAAACTGTATGCACTAGACCCTTCAAACTTTGCTTATAGTTGTATCTTGGGTGGTACATCGTTTCATGATGAAGCAAATGTGGATATGACCTTGACCCTCCAAGAAAAGTGCAGATAACTTAATCATTTTTACATTCAACTTTTGCATATAGGTCACTGTCACAAACTGTATGCACTAGACCCTTCAAACTTTGCTTTTAGTTGTATCTTGGGTGGTGCATCACAATATGACAAAGCAAATGTGGACATGTCCTTCATTCTTGAAGCAAAGGGCAGATAATCGTTTTTACAGCAACATTTGCATTTAGGTCATTCTCACAAACGGTATGCACTGGACTTTCAAACTTTGCTTATAGTTGTATCTTGGGTGGTACATCGCCACATGACGAAGCAAATATGGATATGTATCGGGAGAGGTCTTACATAGGCATTGCCTGTTGTCCAATCCCATTCAGTACTTGAATAAAATATTGTTTAAATAAATAAAATATGGATAAGACCATGACCCTCCAAGGAAAGGGCAGATAAATTAATCATTTTTACATCCAATGTTTGCGTTTAGGACACTTTCTCGCAAACGCTATGCACTAGCCCTTTCAAACGTTGCTTATAGTTGTATCTTTGGTGGTACATTGCAACGTGAAAAAGAAAATGAGGAACTCCAAGCAAAGGGCAGATAATTATTTTTACATTCAACTTTTGCGTTTAGGTCACTTTCTCACAAACTGTATGCACCCTTTCAAACTTTGGTTATAGTTGTTTCTTGGGGGTTACATCGCAATGTGAAAAAGCAAATGTGGATGTGACCTTGATTAGCAAAGGGCAGATAAGTTGATTATTTTTGCAGAACTTTAGATCACTGTATGCCCTAGAACTTTTAAAAATTGTTTATAGTTGTATCTTGTGTGGTACATTGCACAAGAAAAAACAGATGCGGATGTGACCTTGACCCTTCAAGTAAAGATAATTTAATAATTTGTACATTCAACTTTTGTGTTTAGGTCACTTTCTCATGAACTATATGCATTGGACCTTTCAATCTTTTGTTACAGTTGTATATTGATTAGTACATCATAATTTGACAGTTAAAATGTGGTTGTGACCTTTACTCTTCAAGCAAAGGACCGATAGCTTAATAATTTTACAATCAACTTTTGCGTTTTGATCACTTTCTCAAACTGTAATTGATAGACCTTTCAAACTTTATTGATTGCTGTATCTTAGTTTGTACATAGCAACGTGATGTAGGCAATGCAGATGTGACCTGCACCCTTTAAACAAGGGGCAGATAACTTAGTAGTTCTTACGTTTACGTCGCTTTCTCGCAAACTATAATGCACTGGATGTTTTAACCTTAGATTATAGTTATTTTTTGGAAGACCAACAATTCTATTTTTACACTGTTGTGTCTTGGGTAGTGCAATTTAGACACAGGGTTTCATCTATGACCATGACCTACCTTTTTAGATCACCTGAGCCGAAGGCTCAAGGTGAGCTATTGGGATCACTCTTCATCCGTCGTCCGTCCGTCGTCGTCCGGCGTTAACTTTTGCTTCAAATAACTTCTCCTCAAAAACCGCGTGGCCAATTTTGACCAAACTTCATGTGGATGATCCTTAGATGAGTGCTTGTTAGATTTGTTAAAATTAGGTCAGCGCGATATCCAAGATGGCCGCCATTACCATATATGGTTGAAACCTTAAAAAATCTTCTCCTCAGGAACCGCTGGACAGATTTCAACAGTTTTTCTTTTAAAATGATCGCCAACTCCTAGACTATCAAAATTGTTCAAATGAATTCCCCGGGGTTAAAATGGCCGTGCCCCGGGGGTCCAAAGTTTGTATATTGAGATTTTGCAGGTTTTTCATATAGACATATATAGCAAAAAGCTTTAAAAAATCTTCTCTGAAACCACAAGGCACAGAGCTCTCGTGTATTACATGTAGCATCAGCTTATGAACCTCTACTAAGTTAGTTCAAAAGTGACCCTGAGGTCAAATTTGGCCCCGCCCCGGCAGGGCTCGAACTTAACTTTTTTCCCTATTTTCTACTGGCAAAACCAATCTTTCACTGGCAGTTTTGTTCAGTTACAATTAATACAAATTATGGTTATGTTAATTTGGTAAGTAACTATAGAATGGAAATTATAATGAATTGACTACAATTCCTCTTGAACAATTACTGTATCTGCTCAGCTTCCGACAGACGACAATAATCTGGTTCTCGTTTGCACTGACTGGTATACAATTCATATGTATGAAGCCGGGACCGACGCTACATGCTACTGCGCAGCCACACAGCGCAGGCTTTCCCGAAGATATAAATAGCCGAGAGACGAACAGACAGAAAAAAGCCGGGACCGAGGCTACATGCTACTGCGCAGCCTCACAGCGCAGGCTTTCCCGAAGATATAAATAGCCGAGAGATGAACAGACAGAAAGAAAATGAAAGCGTTATTTACCTGTAGGATTATGGAGTTCCGACTTGCTGCATGTGTTTATGCATTTTGCTATCATTTTTAAAATGGATATACCAAAATATGCACTCGCATTTTTTTTCGTGTACCTTAAATTTCAGCTCGCATTTTCCAAAGTCCGCTCGCATTTTGCGAGTATGCGAGTGTTAAGTTCGAGCCCTGCCCGGGGGTCACAGTTTTACATAGACTTATATAGGAAAAAAGATCAAAAAATCATTTTCTCGGAAACTACAAGAGCCAGAGGTTTGATTTTTGCATTTACTATAAGCTTATGGTCCTTTACCAAGTTTGTTCAAATGGTGACCCTCGGGTCATATTTGGCCCCGCCCCAAGGGTCACATGTTTTACATAGACATGTATAGGGAAAAACTTTAAAAATCTTCTTCTCTGAAACTGCAGTAGCCAGATGTTTAATAATTTGCATTTGCTGACAGCTTATGGTCCTCTACCAAGTTTGTTCAAATGGTGACCCTGGGGTCACATTTGGCCCCGCCCCGGGGGTCACAGTTTTACATAGGCTTGTATAGGGAAAAACTGAAAAAAATCTTCTTCTGGTACTGCAAGAGCCAGAGGTTTAATATTTTGCAGTTACTATACTCTTATGGTCCTTTACCAAGTTTGTTCAAATGGTGTCCCTGTGTTCACATTTGGCCCCGCCCCAGGGGTCACGTTTTACATAGACTTGTATAGGGAAAATCTTAAAAAATCTTCTTCTCTGAAACCACAAAGCACACAGCTCTCATAGATTACATGTAGCCCTGGGGTCACATTTGGCTCTGCCCAAGGTGTTACTCACTAGCACCTTCATTTTGTATTTGATCTTTACCAAACTTTGTCAGTGTCTTAAACTTTATATATCAATGTTGTTATACACAACGGAGCCCACATTTCTTGAACAATCTTAACCAAACTTGCACTGATTGTATATGACCATATTATTTCGAAGAAGTTCGATAATGTGCCAGTACTCCGGTGATCGCTTTAGGGCCATCTTGGCCCTCTTGTTTTTGTAGTGAAAAAGTTATTTGTATTGTTTTTCTTATACAATGGCATGAATAGACTTAATTGTCATATATCAGCAAAATGTAAAATTTCCTTGAAACAATGTCCACCTCTTTTCTAAGTCCTGTCCCCTTTAGGCGAGATGTGTGAATCTGCGGATTTGTTGTTAATTTTTTAGCTCTACTGGCCAGGAGGGCTTATGCGATCACTTTTCGTCCGTCGTTCATCGGCCGTCTGTCTGTCCGTCTGCCTGTTAGCATTAGTTTCAGTTCTATCAGTACTGGTATCCCGTTACCAAGCCACTAGTTTCTATTCTATAAGTATTGGTATCCCGTTGCCAGTCTACCATTCTATTAAGTACTGGTTTCCCATTACCAGGCCACCAGTTCAAATTCTATAAGTACTGGTATCCCGTAACCAGTCTACTAGTGAGTGCTGGTATCCCACTACCAGGCCACTAGTTTCAATTCTGTAAGTACTGGTATCCCGTTGCCAGTCTACTAATGAGTGCTGGTATTCCGCTACCAGGCCACTAGTTTCTTTTCTATAAGTACTGGTTTCCCGTTTCCATGCCACCGTACTATAAGTACTGGTATCCCGTTGCCAGTCTACTAGTGAGTGCTAGTATGTCGCTACCAGACCACTAGTTTTCATTCCATAAGTACTGGTATCCCATTACCAGGCCACTGGTTCCTATTCTATAAGTACTGGTATCCTGTTGCCAGTCTACTAGTAGTGATTGCTGGTATGCCGCTACCAGGCCACTAGTTTCTTTTCTGTAAGTACTGGTTTCCCGTTACCATGCCACCGTACTATAAGTACTGGTATCCCGTTGCCAGTCTACTAGTGAGTGCTGGTATGCCGCTACCAGACCACTAGTTTTCATTCCATAAGTACTGGTATCCCATTACCAGGCCACTGGATTCTATTCTATAAGTACTGGTATCCTGTTGCCAGTCTACTAGTGATTGCTGGTATGCCGCTAGTTTCTATTCTTTAAATACTGGTATCCTGTTACCAGGCTACTAGTTTTAGTTCTATAAGTACTGGTATCCCGTTGCCAGTCTACTAGTGAGTGCTGGTATGCCGCTACCAGGCCACTAATTTTCATTCTATAAGTACAGGTATCCTGTTGCCAAGCTACTGGTTTCATTCTATAAGTACTGATATCCTATTACCAGGCCACTAGTTTTCATTCTATAAGTACTGATATCCTATTACCAGGCCGCTAGTTTTCATTCTATAAGTACTGGTATCCTATTACCAGGCCACCAGTTTTCATTCTATAAGTACTGGTATCCAGTTGCCAGTCTACTAGTGATTGCTGGTATGGCACTACCAGGCCACTAGTTTTCATTCTATAATTACTGGTATCCTGTTACCAGTCTACTGGTGAGTGATGGCTACCAGGCCTCTAGTTTTCATTCTATAAGACTTAGTATTGATACCCTGTAACCAGGCTTCTAGTTTCTTTTCTATTAACTGGTATCCTGTTACCAGGCTACTTTTTATCTAGAAGTACTGACATCCCACTATAAGAGGACTAGTTTCCATAGTGAGTGCTGGTGTGCCACTACCAGGCCACTAGTTTTCATTCTATAAGTACTGGAATCCCGTTGCAAGGCCACCATTCTATAAGACCATTCAAAACTTGCTTATAGTTGTTTCTTGGGTAGTACATCACAACATGTCAAAAAGCAAATGTGAATGTGACCTTAACCATCCAAACGAAGGGCAGATAACTTTTAATTGTTACATCTACATCTCTTTCTCATGAACTATAATTATGCACTAGATACTTTAAACCTAATTTATAGCTTAATCTTTGAAAGACAAAACATTCTTTTTTGACATAGTTGTGTCTTGGGTGGTGCATATTTTTGGACGCGTGGATTTCATCTGTGACCTTGACATTTTGGAGCTGATAAAAAGTTGTTATTTTGTTTCAAAACTTTCGATCAAACTTGAGGAATAATTAACTGCAACAGTTCTCATCGTATGGCCAATCTGAGATCACTGGATCAAACTTGAGGAATAATTAACAGCAGTAGTCCTCATCATATCGCCAATCTGAGATCTGAGATCACAGGATCAAACATGAGAAATAATTAACTGCAACAGTTCTCATCGTATGGCCAATCTGAGATCACTTGATCAAACATGAGAAATAATTAACAGCAGTAGTCCTCATCATATCGCCAATCTGAGATCTGAGATCACTGGATCAAACATGAGAAATAATTAACTGCAACAGTTCTCATTGTATGGCCAATCTGAGATCACTGGATCAAACTTGAGGAATAATTAACTGCAACAGTTCTCATCGTATGGCCAATCTGAGATCACTTGATCAAACTTGAGGAATAATTAACAGCAGTAGTCCTCATCATATCGCCAATCTGAGATCTGAGATCACTGGATCAAACATGAGAAATAATTAACTGCAACAGTTCTCATTGTATGGCCAATCTGAGATCACTGGATCAAACTTGAGGAATAATTAACTGCAACAGTTCTCATCGTATGGCCAATCTGAGATCTGAGATCACTGGATCAAACATGAGGAATAATTAACAGCAATAGTCCTCATCATGTGGCCAATCTGAGATCTGAGATCACTGGATCAAACATGAGAAATAATTAACAGCAATAGTCCTCAGCAGGTGGCCAATCTGAGATCTGAGATCACTGGATCAAACATGAGGAATAATTAACAGCAATAGTCCTCATCATGTGGGTGGCCAATCTGAGATCTGAGATCACTGGATCAAACATGAGGAATAATTAACAGTAATAGTCCTCATCATGTGGCCAATCTGAGATCTGAGATCACTGGATCAAACTGGAGGATTTATTAACAGCAATAGTCCTTAGCATATGGCCAATCTGAGATCTGAGATCACTGGATCAAACTTGAGGAATAATTAACAGCAATAGTCCTTAGCATATGGCCAATCTGAGATCTGAGATCACTGGATCAAACTTGAAGAATAATTAACAGCAATAGTCCTCATCATGTGGGTGGCCAATCTGAGATCTGAGATCACTGGATCAAACATGAGAAATAATTAACAGCAATAGTCCTCAGCATGTGGCCAATCTGAGATCTGAGATCACTGGATCAAACATGAGGAATAATTAACAGCAATAGTCCTCATCATGTGGCCAATCTGAGATCTGAGATCACTGGATCAAACATGAGAAATAATTAACAGCAATAGTCCTCAGCATGTGGCCAATCTGAGATCTGAGATCACTGGATCAAACATGAGGAATAATTAACAGCAATAGTCCTCTTCATGTGGGTGGCCAATCTGAGATCTAAGATCACTGGATCAAACATGAGGAATAATTAACAGTAATATTCCTCATCATGTGGCCAATCTGAGATCTGAGATCACTGGATCAAACTGGAGGAATAATTAACAGCAATAGTCCTTAGCATATGGCCAATCTGAGATCTGAGATCACTGGATCAAACTTGAGGAATAATTAACAGCAATAGTCCTCAGCATGTGGCCAATCTGAGATCTGAGATCACTGGATCAAACTTGAGGAATAATTAACAGCAATAGTCCTCAGCATGTGGCAAATCTGAGATCTGAGATCACAGGATCAAACTGGAGGAATAATTAACAGCAATAGTCCTCAGCATATGGCCAATCTGAGATTACTGGATCAAACTTGAGGAATAATTAACAGCAATAGTCCTCAGCATGTGGCCAATCTGAGATCTGAGATCACTAGATCAAACTTGAGGAATAATTAACAGCAATAGTCCTCATCATGTGGGTGGCCAATCTGAGATCTGAGATCACTGGATCAAACATGAGGAATAATTAACAGCAATAGTCCTCATCATGTGTCCAATCTGAGATCTGAGATCACTGGATCAAACATGAGGAATAATTAACAGCAATAGTCCTCATCATGTGGCCAATCTGAGATCTGAGATCACTGGATCAAACATGAGAAATAATTAACAGCAATAGTCCTCATCATGTGGCCAATCTGAGATCTGAGATCACTGGATCAAACTTGAGGAATAATTAACAGTAATAGTCCTCATCATGTGGCCAATCTGAGATCTGAGATCACTGGATCAAACTGGAGGAATAATTAACAGCAATAGTCCTTAGCATATGGCCAATCTGAGATCTGAGATCACTGGATCAAACTTGAGGAATAATTAACAGCAATAGTCCTCAGCATGTGGCCAATCTGAGATCTGAGATCACTGGATCAAACTTGAGGAATAATTAACAGCAATAGTCCTCAGCATGTGGCCAATCTGAGATCTGAGATCACTGGATCAAACTGGAGGAATAATTAACAGCAATTGTCCTCAGCATGTGGCCAATCTGAGATCTGAGATCACTAGATCAAACTTGAGGAATAATTAACAGCAATAGTCCTCAGCATGTGGCCAATCTGAGATCTGAGATCACTAGATCAAACTTGTGGAATAATTAACAGCAATAGTCCTCAGCATATGGCCAATCGGAGATCTGAGATCACTGGATCAAACTGGAGGAATAATTAACAGCAATAGTCCTCAGCATATGGCCAATCTGAGATCGGAGATCACTGGATCAAGCTTGAGGAATAACGAATGAATGAATGAATGGTGTTTTACGGCACTCGACACAAAAATAGGTCATATTGTGCGCAAAAACTGATGAAAGATGAAAAAACTAGTAGTAAATAAAAATTAATGTAAATATATGAAGATAAACTATTTACAAATATGTGATGATATGGTAGTTATATAAACTATGTATTAGTGTAAATCAACAAATAATTTTCATCTGAAACCGCTTGATGGATTTCAAAATAACTTCACAGAAATGGTGTTTGGGTGACACTCTACTGAGAGTGTTCAAGCCGGGTTAATTCTTCAAAAAACATGGCCACCAGGGGCGGGGCTTTTTTTTTGCTATATTTCTATATGGAAAACAAAAAATCTTTTTGTCTGAAACCGCTTGATGGATTATATAAGCCGGGTTGATTCGTCAAAAATCAAGGCCGCCAGGGGGCGAGTCAGTTTCCCTATATAACTAGATCAGAAAACGTTTAAAACTCTTCTCGTCCGAAACCACTTGTCCCATTACAAAATAATTTCACAGAAATGATGTTTGGGTTAGCCTCTTCCAAGATTGTTCAGACCGGGTTGATTCATAAAAAAACTTGTCCGCCAGGGGGAGGGGCTTATATTTGCTATGTTTCTATATGAAAAACTTTAAAAAAAACCTCCTCCTCTGATTTGTCAAAAAACATAGCCACCAGGAGGCGAGCCCAATTTTTGCCATATTTCTATATTTTGTTAAACTGGGTTGATTCATCAAAACATATAGCCGCCAGTGGGCGGGCAGTTTCCCCTATATAACTATATGGAACCGTTTACCAACGTTTTGTTAATGCTATCAGCTATAGGACATCCATCCCTGTCATCGTACTACAGTGCATTAAACTGAGCTGAAACTGACACCCTGTTTTGTTTTAGCTCACCTGAGCATCTAGTGCTCAAGGATGCCAGTCGGAGGGGATCTTTTCTTTTCATGTTGATTTGATGTTTGAGTGACACTCGACAAAGATTGCTCAAAACTTGACTGCCTTCAGGTGAGCGATTTAGGGCCATCATGGCCCTCTTGTCTAGTTAAATATGATGAAGTGAACATGCTGTCCATTTTGTCCCATTTTTGTCTCGTCCCGCTAACACATTTGATTAGATGCATTCCTCAAACAGTTTTGAATGTGTTGTTGCCAAAATTCATATAAACATACCAACTGATGACCTTTAATTTCCCTCTACATTACTCATTGTTGATTGCCTAATTTATTACAGAATTATGGCCCTTTGTTGGACTTGGAATTTAAATGGGGGTAGTTTTAAATCTGTGTATTTAGGTAAAAAGCTTTGTGTCCAGTCGTTTCTGTATTAAAGAATTTCCACAAAATTCTTAGAATATTCTTACCATTGAATAAATCCCTTTGTTTTGTTTGTATGGTGTTTTACGTCATTTGCAACACATATAAAGTTATATAGATGAGGGTTGATTATTTTTTTGGTGGAGGCATACCACCCACTTTTCCTGGGTAGAACCAGTACTGTACACCTCCCGCCATTCCTAAGAATCGATACTTTCTCACTTGCAAAAACAGAAATAGCATGTAGTCTGTGTGACTCGTCGAATGTCGTCTATTATCATTATGCCAGTATTTTCCTCTTGCTCTTGTCCAAATGAAATTCACAGACCTGCCATGTTTTGATACTTTGCACTCAGTAGATGATGCCTACATATAATGTATTATTAGCCTGTCGACCTAGCGATCCGGGGTTGTGAGATAGATCCCAGACCGAATGTGAATTAATTATCAATATACTTCTCAATGATGCAGTCATTTGGATGAGACTTGAACCTGAGGTCATTACATATGATTAAATGCAGCAAGCCACTCCTACACAATAGTCCTGACATGATTAAAGCAGCTAGCCACTCGCACACAATAGTCCTGACACAATTAAATGCAGCGAGCCACTCATACACAATAGTCCAAACTATACTGCGCCCACATACACAACAGTCCAGATTATACTGTGCCCACATACACAATAGTCCAAATTATACTGTGCCCGCATACACAATAGTCCAGACTATACTGTGCCCACATACACAACAGTCCAGATTATACTGTGCCCACATACACAATAGTCCAAATTATACTGTGCGCGCATACACAATAGTCCAGACTATACACTGCCCACATACACAACAGTCCAGATTATACTGTGCCCACATACACAATAGTCCAAATTATACTGTACCCGCATACACAATAGTCCAGACCACTGTGCCCACATACACAACAGTCCAGATTATACTGTGCCCACATACACAATAGTCCAAATTATACTGTGCGCGCATACACAATAGTACAGACTATACTCTGCCCACATACACAACAGTCCAGATTATACTGTGCCCACATACACAATAGTCCAAATTATACTGTACCTGCATACACAATAGTCCAGACTATACTGTGCCCACATACACAACAGTCCAGATTATACTGTGCCCACATACACAATAGTCCAAATTATACTGTGCGCGCATACACAATAGTCCAGACTATACTCTGCCCACATACACAACAGTCCAGATTATACTGTGCCCACATACACAATAGTACAAATTATACTGTACCCGCATACACAATAGTCCAGATCACTGTGCCCACATACACAACAGTCCACACTATACTGTGTCTGCATACACAACAGTCCACACTATACTGTGCCTGCATACACAACAGTCCACACTATACTGTGCCTGCATACAAAACAGTCCACACTATACTGTACAATCCACACTATACTGTGCCTGCATCCACAATGGTCCACACTATACTGTGCCTGCATACACAACAGTCCACACTATACTGTACAATCCACACTATACTGTGCCTGCATCCACAATGGTCCACACTATACTGTGCCTGCATATACAACAGTCCACACTATACTGTGCCTGCATACACAACAGTCCACACTATACTGTGCATACACAACAGTCCACACTATACTGTGCCTGCATACACAACAGTCCACACTATACTGTGCCTGCATACACAACAGTCCACACTATACTGTGCCTTCATACAAAACAGTCCACACTATACTGTGCCTGCATACACACTATACTGTGCCTTCATACACACTATACTGTGCCTTCATACACAACAGTCCACACTTTACTGTGCCTGCATACACAATAGTCCACACTATACTGTGCATGCATACACAACAGTCCACACTATACTGTGTCTGCATACACAACAGTCCACACTATACTGTGCCTGCATACACAACAGTCCAGACTATACTGTGCCTGCATACACAACAGTCCAGACTATACTGCACACTATACTGTGCCTGCATACACAACAGTCCAGACTATACTGTGCATGCATACACAACAGTCCACACTATACTGTGCCTGCATACACAATAGTCCACACCATAATGTACCTGCATACACAACTGTCCACACTATACTGTGCCTGCATACACAACAGTCCACACTATACTGTGCCTTCATACACAACAGTCCACACTATACTGTGCCTTCATACACAACAGTCCACACTATACTGTGCCTTCATACACATCAGTCCACACTATACTGTGCCTGCATACACAACAGTCCACACTATACTGTGCCTGCATACACAACAGTCCACGCTATACTGTGCCTGCATACACAACAGTCCACACTATACTGTGCCTTCATACACAACCGTCCACACTATACTGTGCCTGCATACACAACAGTCCACACTATACTGTGCCTGCATACACAACAGTCCACACTATACTGTGCATACACAACAGTCCACACTATACTGTGCCTTCATACACAACAGTCCACACTTTACTGTGCATACACAACAGTCCACACTATACTGTGCCTGCATACACAACAGTCCACACTATACTGTGCATACACAACAGTCCACACTATACTGTGCCTGCATACACAACAGTCCACACTATACTGTGTCTGCATACACAACAGTCCACACTATACTGTGCCTGCATACACAACAGTCCACACTATACTGTGCCTTCATACACAACAGTCCACACTATACTGTGCCTGCATACACACTATACTGTGCCTGCATACACAACAGTCCACACTATACTGTGTCTGCATACACAACAGTCCACACTATACTGTGCCTGCATACACAACAGTCCACACTATACTGTGCCTGCATACACAACAGTCCACACTATACTGTGCCTGCATACACAACAGTCCACACTATACTGTGCCTGCATACACAACAGTCCACACTATGCTGTGCCTGCATACACAACAGTCCACACTATACTTTGCCTTCATACACAACGGTCCACACTATACTGTGTCTGCATACACAACAGTCCACACTATACTGTGCCTGCATACACACTATACTGTGCCTTCATACACACTATACTGTGCCTTCATACACAACAGTCCACACTATACTGTGCCTGCATACACAATAGTCCACACTATACTGTGCATGCATACACAACAGTCCACGCTATACTGTGTCTGCATACACAACAGTCCACACTATACTGTGCCTTCATACACAACAGTCCACACTATACTGTACAAGTCCAACTCTTAAATACATGCTTTAATAACCTTTAAAACTACCCCATTTTAATGTCTGATCGTATAGTGGTATACTAATTCTAACAGACTCTGCTGCCCAACCAATCTCTAACCGAATCTTTAACAATCTCTCCCGAACTCTCCTAAACACCCCAGTATATACTTCAGGGCCATCGTTTGATCGTTTTTGGGGCCCTGAAAAGTATATATTTTTTCCCTTTTTCTTGTGAAAAATTCCCCTTAAAAAAAATATATATATATATTAGAAAATGTTAAACTCCTATACAGGAAAACAGCATACTTTTTGTAATTTGGAATGGTACATTCTTGGTGCCACTTAAATAATAAAAAAAACGGATATATAATTGATGCAAATTTTGTAGCAAAAAAAAATCCCCTTTCCTTCAAAATCGACGCAAAATTTCCCCCTCTCACGGCCCCGGCCCCATTCCCACAATACAGAAAGACGGCCCTGTACTTGTATGCATGTGCAAGCCTCCTATTGGTTGTTTACAGTTACAGTTATTCAATAGGTCGTAATAAAATATACTGCTATTAAAGAGAGCTATCACAAATTGTGGAATATTAGGTAAATTACATTAAAGCGCTTGATAGTGTTACACATACACAGCAGTCCAGACTATACCGTGGCCTAGCGGGCAGTGGTACACATTAGGAATACACACTCTACTTATTGCACAATCATGTTTTATAATATTTAGAATGTTCAAGACAAAGGTGTCTCATAAGTCAAAATTGCCGGCCCTTTCAATGGGTGTGACACTATAATAAACAACACTTTACTTGACTTTATAATGCTGGGTTAAATATTTGCTCTTTTACAACATTATGTCCTTTTAACCAAAGTTATCATTTAAATATCTGCAACCTACGGTAAAAGAGTATGAGAGTGGACCTTTGGAAATGGTTGAACACGATAAATATGAAATGTTGCAGTCTCGGTTTGATGGAGACTGTTCATGAACGGTAGTGAAATATGTTTGCTTCATGCCCCCTAGCCCTGGGTTGAGCAGAACTCAATATTCATAAAATCAATAGTACAGAATTTTAACCATCCCCGAAGAACGAAATAAGCAGTAATGAAGTCTGGCGAGCTTCCCGCATCTTCTCTATCACATGACTGGTCACCTGATCTATGACGATTTCTACTGCTTGGGATTTTCCCAGTAATAATCAGAATTTTCCGAAATTCGTCGGCATTTCGCTGTATGTTTCTAATTTCCGATGGTGCTGTCGTTTCGCTACCTTTTCCTGTCCTCAATTTGTGTATTTATTTCACACGTTGTACCATCATTTTTCCTTTGTCTTACAAAAACCAGCTTCAGCAACCAAATTAAAAAAAATAATTTCTTCCGTATGCTACAAAATTTGATCCGAACATCCAAATCACTTGTCGTCCATATTCCTGTAGATTTATTGAAGTGTATTTTACACGGCTATATTTCCTATATTTTGGTGGTCATATTTTCTCTCTAAATCGCAAACTGACCTTGACCTTTCACAGCTGTTCTCTCAGGAGAAACCTAAGTTACACAAATTTGTTGAAATAGGATATAAAATTGTACTATACATATAACATCTACATGTGGTGGTGACCTTGACATTTAGGTTTAAAAGGACTGAAAAAACAACATGGAAAACTAAGTGTTAAACATTTGCTCTTTTTTCTTTCTTCAGCAACATAACTTAAACGACTGGATCAGTATGCATGTATCATTTATTACTTCTTTTTGGGAAAGGCTCATCAAATTAATTTTGTTAATAGTTGAGCTATTGGGGGTTTTTTGTGGTTAGACTCAGCGCGGCCTTTCAGTTTTGAGACTTCAAAAAGTCGAGTGCTGTCCTTTTGACGGCTGTTTTTATTTCCATTTATATTTTTAATAGTTTCTGATTTTTTTTTCATTTTTGCTCGAAATGTTTAAAGCATGTGCGCATGATTGCCTTTTTATTAGCTGGGTTGTTGGAAAATAAATTGGCTTATAGATTGGCGTACCCTGGCAGGCATCCACATTATTATTATTTTTCAGTAGTACCATGTCCGATATTCATCAAGCTAAAAAAACAGCACCTTCTCATCTTCTTCATACCCATGACCTACACTCCCTCCAAAACATACGTTTGTGGGTGTGTGTGTGTGGGGGGGTGAGACATCAAGCACTTACCATACCCTGAAAACTGCATCACTATGACCTACTTTCTCCAAATTATACGTTAGTTAACCTTTTTGTTTAAGTTGCGGGGGGTGGGAGGGAGAGGGGGAGACTTTTGTTATATTGCAGCAGTACTATGTTCGATCTTTATCAAATGTTAACAGCATTTTATTTTCTTCAAGCTCTTGCCATACCCTGAAAATTAGGTCACTTGTCACATACTTTCTCCCAAATATATGTAACATGTGTGGGAATTTATTTTTGTTATATCTCAGCATTACCATATCTGATCTTCATCAAATTTTAACAGCACCTTCCTGTCATCAAGTTCTTACCATACCCTGAAAACTAGGTCATCGTGACATACTTTCAGCAAAATAATCATTACATTTACCTTTTTGTTTAAGTTTGTTGTTTGTCACTAAATGGTAACTTTTTTGTTTAAACTTACCATTTCTCAGCATTGCCATGTCCAATAAACTGGGACGGTATCCTCACCAAACATTAAACCTGAAAACCCCGCTTTAACACCACTAGGCGTTACCTCTTGTTTACAATTTTTTTGTAAACTTTAATTTACAGAATAAACAGTGATTTTATGTTGGTGCTGTTTAAAATAACACTTACCTGTTTAAGTTGAATGTGAAATATATTTTTTGGTAGATCTAAAGTGTTCAAATTTAATTTTGTTACCAGAGCTGTAGATAATTTTTGACTTCAATGAGTATTTACTCATCAAGATTGCAAATGAATGAGTATGAATGAAGACATTTAGAATAAAAAACATACATGTTTAAATAGTTCATGCTTCCAAAATGTATGTGAATCCTAAATATTAATACATTTTAAAAGAAACATCCATTCTGGTTAATGGATGTAAAAGTGAAACACTGTTTGGCCTTTGTTAATAGACCAGTGCTCCGTTGGAAGTCCACAGGACAACACATACAAATATAGTGTATTTGTTTTAAAAAAACTGAGGTTATGAAAGAGAAGTAAGAGTAAAGTATCCAGCTTATCTACAGCTCTGCTGATACACTCAAATACCTAGCTTATCTACAACTCTGCTGATACTCAAATACTCAGCTTATCTACAGCTCTGCTGATACACTCAAATACTCCATTTACCTACAGCTCTGTGGATACACTCAAATACTCAGCTTATCTACAGCTCTGACTGATATACTCAAATACTCCGCTTATCTACAGCTCTGTGGATACACTCAAATACTCAGCTTATCTACAGCTCTGCTGATACACTCAAATACTCAGCTTATCTACAGCTCTGCTGATACTCAAATACTCAGCTTATCTACAGCTCTGCTGTTGCACTCAAATACTCTGCTTATCTACAGCTCTGCTTATACACTCAAATACTCAGCTTATCTACAGCTCTGCTGATACACTCAAATACTCAGCTTATCTACAGCTATACACTCAAATACTCAGCTTATCTACACCTCTGCTGATGCACTCAAATACTCAGATTATCTACAGCTCTGCTGTTACTTATTTCTGGAGGTTTTATGTCATTTTAGAGTTGATTGTATGCACTATTGAATTTACTTTATATAACATATAACAGAATTTGCAAAAGCTCTGCAGGTGAGAAGGTTCTAGGCCCATTCTGCATATTTTGTATCTAGATGTAAATGGAGAGTGGGCCTGGGATGTTCATTCCTGTTTTGCCATATAAACTTTTGTGTTGGTGTGCTGTAAAACCCTTATTCAGCAGTGAAACTGTTTTGCATTACCACATCAGACCAGGAGTCCAATAACATCTGAGATATCAAACCATGTCTCCAATGACTCCTATGCCATCTCTTACATCTCTAATGACATTTACCATGCCTCCAATGACATCCTCCAAGTCTCCAATTACATTTACCATGTATCTAATGACATCCCATGACTCCAATGATGTCTCCAGTGACATTGCCCAGGTCATCAATGATATCCCCATGACTTTGCTGATATCTACCATGTCTCCAATGACATCTCCCATGTATCCAATGATATCTACCATGTCTCCAATGACATTTACCACGTCTCCAATGACAACTCCCATGTAACCAATGACATCTCCCATGTATCCAATGATATCTACCATGTCTCCAATGACATTTACCATGTCTCCAATGACAACTCCCATGTAACCAATGATGTCTCCCATGTCTCCTATGACAACTCCCATGTATCCAATGACATCTCCCATGTCTCCAATGACAGTTCTTATGTCTCCAATAACATCTACCATGTCTCAGTGACATCTCCCATGTCTCCAGTGACAACTCCCATGTAACCAATGACAACTCCCATGTAACCAATGACATCTCCCTTGTCTCCAATGACATCTCACATGTATACAATGACATCCCCCATGGCTCCATTGGGCATCTCCCATGTCTCCAAGGACAACTCTTATGTCTCCATTAACATCGTATGTCTCCATTAACATTCTCCCATGTCTCCAGGACATCTACCATGTCTCCAATGACATCTCCCATGTCTCCAGTGACATCTCCCACGACTAGTAATATACCCCATGTCTCCAATGACATATCCCATGTCTCCAATGACATATCCCATGTCTCCAATGACATATCCCATGTCTCCAGTGACACCTACCATGTCTCCAATGACATATCCCATGTCTCCAGTGACATCTCCCATGTCTCTAATGACATATCCCATGTCTCCAGTGACACCTACCATGTCTCCAATGACATATCCCATGTCTCCAGTGACACCTACCATGTCTCCAATGACATATCCAATGTCTCCAGTGACATATCTCACATGTCTCCATGTTCCAATGACATATCCCATAACCCATTAGGCAACATAATTCATCATTCCGTCTTTTGTGAACTGTGCTGGTGCATATCTTCTGCAATAGCTGAATGTGAAATAATTTGTTTTTGTATCTCAATCTTTAATGTTCAAATTAAAATATATTATGCTAATTTCTTAAGGTTCATATCATTTTATGTACTATTTGTCTTGTGTACTATTTGAATTTACTTTGTACATTACCAAAGAATTAGCATGCATTGATTGTTAAATACCAAGTTATAAATACAATATATAGAATGTTTTAATTTTAACAAGCTTTTCAGTCATCATGTTGAAATTGGGAAGAACTATTTCATGTGTGTTTAGTGATCCTAAGTGGCTCGAGCAATAATGTGTTCACATTAGAATTTGCAGTAACTCTGCAGTTTTGCCGGTGAGAAAGTTCTATGCCCATTCTGTATATTTTTTATCTAGATGTAAATGGAGAGAGGGCCTGGAATGTTCAGTCTTGTTGGTGCCATATAACCTTTTTGTGTTGGTGTGCCATAACCCCCTATTCAATTCCTGATGTAACTTCCAAGTGATGACATCATCCAAGATATTACAGGTAGTTATATCACATAATAGGTAAAGACGTTGTGAAAGAATCATTACGTTGTCCCGCCTTATTTCATTAAGTGGTGGGAAAGCTTGTACTAGCAGGATTTTATAACGGATATTTCGACAATGAAACGTGTTTATCGCATTTGTTCAGTACTGTTTAAAATTACCCATTAAATGTTTTAAATTTACAGTTTGCAAACTTTTTAAGCCGAAATTTAGGTTTTATTTCATACTCCCGCCAACCCCGTTTTCTCTTCTTGCAGAAGGGGTTGGATGGGGTATGAAAGTTCATACAACCATTACGTGGTCGAGTATTATCAGTTGTTCTAGCTATGCATTTAAATATAGTCCTCTACATATCAGCTTCATACTTAATGATATATTAATCTGTTCATAGCATATCTGTTTATAAATAATCATGTGCCATTTCATATCTTCCATGTAAATAGTCATGTACCATTTCATATCTTCCATGTAAATAGTCGTGTAACATTTCATATCTTCCATGTAAATAGTCATGTAACTTCATATCTTCCATGTAAATAGTCATGTAACATTTCATATCTTCCATGTAAATAGCCATGTAACATTTCATATCTTCCATGTAAATAGTCATGTAACATTTCATATCTTCCATGTAAATAGTCATGTAACATTTCATATCTTCCATGTAAATAATCATGTAACATTTCATATATTCCATGTAAATAGTCATGTAACATTTCATATCTTCCATGTAAATAGTCATGTAACATTTCATATCTTCCATGTAAATAGTCGTGTAACATTTCATATCTTCCATGTAAATAGTCGTGTAACATTTCATATCTTCCATGTAAATAGTCATGTAACATTTCATATCTTCCATGTAAATAGTCATGTAACATTTCATATATTCCATGTAAATAGTCATGTAACATTTCATATCTTCCATGTAAATAATCATGTAACATTTCATATCTTCCATGTAAATAATCATGTTACATTTCATATCTTCCATGTAAATAGTCATGTAACATTTCATATCTTCCATGTAAATAATCATGTAACATTTCATATCTTCCATGTAAATAGTCATGTAACATATCATATCTTCCATGTAAATAGTCTTGTAACATTTCATATCTTCCGTGTAAATAGTCATGTAACATTTCATATCTTCCATGTAAATAGTCATGTAACATTTCATATCTTCCATGTAAATAATCATGTAACATTTCATATCTTCCATGTAAATAGTCATGTAACATTTCATATCTTCCATGTAAATAGTCGTGTAACATTTCATATCTTCCATGTAAATAGCCATGTAACATTTCATATCTTCCATGTAAATAATCCTGTAACATTTCATATCTTCCATGTAAATAGTCGTGTAACATTTCATATCTTTCATGTAAATAGTCATGTAACATTTCATATCTTCCATGTAAATAATCGTGTAACATTTCATATCTTCCATGTAAATAATCGTGTAACATTTCATATCTTCCATGTAAATAGTCGTGTAACATTTCATATCTTCCATGTAAATAGTCGTGTAACATTTCATATCTTCCATGTAAATAGTCGTGTAACATTTCATATCTTCCATGTAAATAATCATGTTTCATTTTATTAAATCTTGTTATAATAAATTTGTAATTTATTAGAACTTGTAATGTTTTTGTCCTTTTCCATTATAGGTTATTGGCATAGTTAGACATAAAGGGAAGTGCAAGTCTGAAATGAAAATCAATGCTTCATTTTGGAAACTGTGTTTTGCGAGTTCTGGTTTATTTGTCAGAGATATTCTTTTTAGCTCGCCTGAAGTGGTACCTAAGTGAGCCATTGTGACCGCTTTTTATCCGTCGTAACTGTCCATTCATCAGTCTATTAAATATCGCTAAAACGATTCGCACAGACTGCTTGAACAATTTTGACCAAACTGCAAATTTTATGGATAATTCATAGGACAGTGGGTTTTGTGTTAAAATTAGGTCATTGCAAATTCCAAGATGGCCACCATTACTATAAATGTTGTAACCTAAATAATACTTCTCAAAAACAACTACACAGATTTCAAGTTTTTGTGTTGCCTGTGTCGTCATCCTTCGGTCCCTCACACTTTAACCTGCAACTCATAACTTGGCAAAATATTAACCTATGGTCATGAAACATTATACAGTTCTTATCAATTATCCAATGCAGATTTATGCCCCTTTTCATAAACTTCAACATTTAAAAAAAAAAACTGCTCCATAATTTATGAATGTCCTCAAACCTTGCTGAAATAAGCACATAGCAGGCAACAGAAGGGTTCCGTGGAACACCCTTTTAGTCAGCTCTACTAATCACAGATCAGCAGAGCTTATACCGTGGTGTGTCGTCGTCCGTCCATCCTTTCGCCAACATTTTGTGTGTAGACTATTCCGCTGAAAGTACCGGATGGATTTTCATGAAACTACAGGAATGTTACTGTTGTTACAAAAATGATTTTCATTTGAGAAATATTGAAAATAAGATGTATTTACTCTTGACAACTGTAAGGGGCTGCTTGGACTTCAAACATGGAAGTATCAATATCAAGTGGAGATGTGCATACTGTCATGATGTTCCAGTTCAATAATTTTCCACTGAGTTATGGCCCTTTGTGTTTTTAATGCATTTCATACTTGATAGTCAAATAGAAATTCTTGTCCGGGCTTTTTCTCTATAATATATGTCTATATAACTTATAGGAACAAAGTCTTGTATGTTTACCCACCCCCCAAAAAGGTACCAGAGAGGGGTATTTGTCCAGTGACAGTTCTAATCGTGACATTCCTGTTTGATATTTTTCCACTGAGTTGTGGCTCTTTGTATTTTTAATGCATTTCATACTTGGTAGTCAAATAGAAAATTCTTGTCTGGGCTGTTTCTCTATATGTCTATATATCATATAGAAACACAAAGTCTTGTATGTTTACCCACCTCCCAACAAGTTGCCAGTGGGGATATTTGGCTGGCGACATATGAAGATTTTACCTGACAACTTCTTGGGGCTATTAAACTTTCAATGTATAAGGTCTACAACAATGTAACTTTGTACACATCTGCAACATAATCCAATGAATACATCATTCTGTTAAAGGCCCATAACTTTCTGGTTCATATTTTTTGAAAAAAAGGTTTAACCTGGAACGTAACCTTGCCTTTTAGAAGTGATTGTGACTAATAACTTCCAAAATTTAGGTCTTAATGAAACGACGGGTGTATGTGCCCCACTATACAATGCTCTTGTCATATTAAAATAGCGGACTTGTTAAAAAACTAGACATGGGAATATAAACAGCAGAGTTGTTGCTCTTAAATTATTTAAAAATGCTATATTTTGTTTCGTTAGCACTCTAGCACCACAACTTGTCTCAGCCAGAACTCCTAAACTACTAAGGCCATAAAAAATTAATTACCTGGTTCTCAGGCCTGCCCGCATGTCTTTTTTTGGTGCCGCATTGCTGATTTAATCTCAAAAGTAATAAAATAAAAATTGGAAATGCAATACCGAAATTTCGAAAAAAAAAATCCGCATCCAAGTTCGTTCCGGTTTTTACATGCAACTACCAACTTCCTCAGGGGAATCCCCTTGTGGGTAGACTGGTGCGCGGCCAACTATCTGCCGCTCTACTTGCTAGCTTGTGAGTGTTGCAGTCATACGGGTACCAATCTAGGAGTCAGACGCTTGTGACGCTTGGAACTAGTAGGTGCTACAGAACAGGCGATTTATTCAAGCGTCTAATCGACAAAGTCTCACAACAACATGCAATAGTTCATGCGTGATCTAATACAAATATACGGACTTATTGTGATTGAAAAAGAAGCATAAGTCGGGAAGAAATGATAAGGTAATGATCAACAATAGAGATGAGCTGATCCAACTGGTTATTGCACATGTGTTTCGAGAAATTTTGCATCAATACATGTATTGGAATTAAAAGTTTGGATAAAAAAAAATCGCCCGCGTGTCTGTTGACCACTGTAAACTTGTAAAAAAAAATGCGCCCACCCGCATCTCTTCTCAGAAAAAATGGCCTGAGAACTAGGTAATTAATTTTTTGTGGCCTAAATGAATTTTGATAAAACTACAGAAATGTTGAGCATGATGAGAAGGTGTATACAAGAAACAGATCTAGTCTTGAGGCCACTCCACGATTTTTGAGTCTAGTTCAACATTTTGCGAGGAGCATAGTGACAGGTATCACTCTAGAGTAATATCTTGCCTGTGTCGTGGTACCCGTGTTCAGTACTGATTTTGTATGTGACGGGTAAATTGAGGTCAAAGGTAATAATTGAAAAATTGATTATACATTTTTGAAAGCCATTATTATTTTGTTTATGCATGAAGCATATTTCGGTCATAAGCTAATATATTAAGTAAAAGGATCAGAGGTGAGCTGATATGCGGTATTTTATAAAGTTCATTTTGATTGGATGTCGAACATGGCCACCAGAGGCCATCTTTGTTTACATAAGGTTATACAGGAAAAACTTGTGGCGACTACGCTGCTATGCGGTATTTTATAAAGTTCATTTTGATTGGATGTCGAACATGGCCACCAGAGGCCATCTTTGTTTACATAAGGTTATACAGGAAAAACTTGTGGCGACTACGCTGATATGCGGTATTTTATAAAGTTCATTTTGATTGGATGTCGAACATGGCCACCAGAGGCCATCTTTGTTTACATAAGGTTATACAGGAAAAACTTGTGGCGACTACGCTGATATGCGGTATTTTATAAAGTTCATTTTGATTAGATGTCGAACATGTCTGCCAACGGCCATCTTTGTTTACATAAGGTTATATAGGAAAAACTTGTGGCGACTACGCTGATATGCGGTATTTTATAAAGTTCATTTTGATTGGATGTCGAACATGTCTGCCAACGGCCATCTTTGTTTACATAAGGTTATATAGGAAAAACTTGTGGCGACTACTCCGACACTACCTGATGGAATTTCATGGAACTTCACAGGATTGTTGCTCTTGATGACCAGTTGATTCTAGCAAAAGTTCAGGTTGGTAGGAAATTCAAGATGGCCACCACTGCTAAAAATAGATTTTAAAAATGCAACTGGCGACTACTACTCAAAAACCGTATGTGATATTGAACTGAAACCTTCACCAAAATTACTGGTGCTACATGCACTTTGCCTAATCAAGATTTTGATTCCATGTCAAACATGGCAGCCATTACACAAGTTATATAGGAAAAACTTGTGGTGACTACTCCTCTGAAACTTCTTGATGGATTTTCATGAAACTTCACAGGAAGGTTGCTCTCTCCTAGCTAAAATTCAGGTCTTCCGGAAATTCAAGATGGCCGCAACGGCTAAAGATAGATTTTAAAAAATTAATGTGATTTTTTTGTGACTACTACTCAAAAAACATAAGTGATATTGATTTGGAAGCTTCACCAAAATGACTGCCATGACATGTAGTTGGTCCTAACCAAAGTTCATTTGGATGTCAAACAGGGTCACCAGCGGCCATCTTTGTTTACATAGAGTTATACATGAAAAACTTGTGGCGACTTCTCGGAGACTACTTGAAGGATTTTCATGAAACTTAACAGAAATGTTGCTCTTGATGTCTAGTTGATCTAGGGAGTACATCAGGCTTTTCATGGAGGTCTAAGTGTCCGACTTAAAATTGACATATATTAACATTTTCTATTCTACATGGCCAAAACATAATGAATGAGCCTAAAAATTATCTTTGTTTTTCAAAGAAATTGATTCAGTACAGTAATATGTGCTATCCTAGGTGACGCACCATGGTTAATTTCAGCATTTTACGTCTGATTCCGTCCTAGCTATATGGTGTATTCAAAGTTTAGACATTAACAACATGGTTCTAACAGCATATTTTGATTGATATAAGTGTTTTATCATGAAATGGAACATTTTTATAATTAAAGATGCTTCTAGAAAAATCCTGATGTACCCCCTTTAAGGGCCAAGGAGTCAAAATTGTCTCGGCCATAACTGACTACTAAACTACTCGAGGGATTTTGA
This sequence comes from Cyrtodaria siliqua, assembly GCA_037043455.1. Classification (NCBI taxonomy): domain Eukaryota; kingdom Metazoa; phylum Mollusca; class Bivalvia; order Adapedonta; family Hiatellidae; genus Cyrtodaria; species Cyrtodaria siliqua. The sequence goes on along the minus strand of JAWPHD010004322.1, from coordinate 12,663 downwards.
TAGAACAGCACATGTTTTATCTGTACCTCAAAGGTCAAGGTCACACTTGTAGGTCAAAGGTCAAATGATTCAAAACATTTCAGCAGTAACTTCTAAACTAAACAGATTTAAATAAAACTACACAGAAATGTTCAGCATTATGAGAAGGTATGACACACATTAGAATCAGGGTCTGTACCTCAAATGTCAAGGTCACTCTTGAAGGTCAGATGAGTCGAAATTGTGTCTGCTGTAACTTTGAAAGTACTGAAGGTAATCTGATGAAATCCCCTGATAGAAGAGCTGCGTTAGCCAGTAGAGCGAGCGTCCACAGGCCCTCTTGCTGTACAATGTCATGTTTAGCTCTACTGATCAGATATAGCATAAATTAATGTTGATGTGAAATCCAAGATGGCCGCCAAATCTAAAAATAGATTTTTAAAAAACAAGTTTGTATCGACAACTTCTTGAAAACTCTTAAGTGATATTGATATGGGACTTTTACTAAAATGATCAGCATGACATGATGTTGGTCTTGGAGGAAAATCGTTTTGATTCGACTTTAAACATGGCTGCCAGCGGCCATCTTTGTTTACATACCCCCACAAACGAAGTTTGGGAGTGTATATAGGAGTGAGCTTGTCGGTCCGTCGGTCGGTCTGTTGGTTTCAGGAAGATAACTCATGAAAGGTTTGATGGATTTAAATAATATTTGGTACACGGGTATAACACCATAAAATACAAGTCAAGTTCGACTTTGGTTACAAACCACCAATTTTTGACGGAGTTATGGCCCCTTTTCAACTTAGAATTTGCCCAAAAAACGGTTTCCGGACAATAACTTATGAAAGAGTCGACGGATTTAAATAATTTTAAGACCATAAAATACAGGTCAAGTTCGACTTTGGTTACAAACCACCAATTTTTGACGGAGTTATGGCCCCTTTTCAACTTAGAATTTGCCCAAAAAATGGTTTCCGGTCGATAACTCATGAAAGAGTCGACGGATTTAAATAATTTTAAGACCATAAAATACAGGTCAAGTTCGACTTTGGTTACAAACCACCAATTTTTGACGGAGTTATGGCCCCTTTTTGTTTTAGAATTTGCCCAAAAAATGGTTTCCGGTCGATAACACGTGAAAGGGTCGACGGATTTAAATAATTTTTGGTACACGGGTTTAAGACCATAAAATACAGGTCAAGTTCGACTTTGGGTACAAACCACCAATTTTTGACAGAGTTACGGCCTCTTTTCAACTTAGAATTTGCCCAAAAAACGGTGTCCGGATGATAACTCATGAAAGGGTCGACAGATTTAAATAATTTTTGGTACAGGGTTTAAGACAATAAAATCAGGTCAAGTTCGACTTTGGTTACAAACCACCAATTTTTGACGTAGTTATGGCCCTTTTCAACTTACAATTTGCCCAAAAAACGGTGTCCGGACGATAACTCATGAAAGGTCGACGGATTTAAATAATTTTTGGTACATGGGTTTAAGATAATAAAATACAGGTCGAGTTTGACTGGTTAAAAACCATCAATTTTTAGCTCTACTGGCCAAAAGCCAGGAGGGCTTATGCGATCACTTTTCGTCCGTCGTCCGTCTGTTCGCAATTTTATAAAATCGACATCTCTGAAACCGCTTGAAGGATTTTGATGAAACTTCATCACAATGTTACGGCCCCTCTCAGATTTCTGTTTTTCGCAGCCGCCAGTCATCCAAGATGGCCGACATGGCTACAACTAGGTCAAATTTAAGGAAATTTAAACGACATCTCCGAAACCACTTATTGCATTCTACTGAAATATCATATACATGTTCCTTGGGTTGGCCTCTATCAAGTTTGTGTTTTTCGTTATTGTTGAATAATCAAAATGGCCGCCACGGCGACTGAAATTTACATAGAGTTATATAGGAAAAGGTTAAAAATGACATCTTCTCTAAAACCGCTTGAAGGATTTTGATGAAACTTAATCACTGATATTTGGGATAGGTTCTCTCAGATTTGTGTTTTTTGTGTTTTTTGCGGCCGCCAGTCATCCAAGATGGCCGCCATGGCTAAAACTGGGTCAAATTTAAGGAAATTTCAAACGACATCTCCGAAACCACTTATTTCCATTCTTGTGAAATATCATATACATGTTCCTTGGGTTGGTTCTATCAAGCTTGTGTTTTTCGTTTTCGTCTAATAATCACAGCGACCCAAAGTTTACATAGAGTTATATAGGAAAAGGTTAAAAATTACATCTTCTCTGAAACCCCCTGAAAGATTTTGATGAAACTTAAGCACAATGATATTTGGGAAAGTCCCTCTCAGATTTGTGTTTTTTGCGGCCGCCAGTCATCCAAGATGGCCGCAATAGCTAAAAGTAGGTCAAAGTTAAGTAAATTTCAAATGACATCTACTCCGAAACCACTTATTACATTCTTGTGAAATATCATATACATGTTCCTTGGGTTAGCCTCTATCAAGTTTGTATTTTTCGTTATCGTCAATCAAAATGGCCGTGGCACGGCGACCCAAAATTTACATAGAGTTATATAGGAAAAGGTTAAAAATTACATCTTCTCTGAAACAGCTTGAAGGATGGCTGCCATGGCAAAAACTAGGTCAAATTTAAGGAAATTTCAAACAACATCTCCCAAACGACTTATTCCATTCTTGTGAAATATCATATACAATTTTCTTGGGTTAGCCTCTATCAAGTTTGTGTTTTTCGTTATCGTCAAATAATCAAAATGGCCCCCACGGTGACACAAAGTTTACATAGAGTTATATAGGAAAAGGTTAAAAATAACATCGTCTCTGAAACAGCCTGAAAGATTTTGATGAAACTTAAGCACAATGATATTTGGGATAGTCCCTCAGATTTGTGTTTTTCGCGGCCACCAGTCATCCAAGATGGCCGCCATGGTTAAAACTAGGTCAAATTTAAGGAAATTTCAAACAACATCTCCTAAACCACTTATTCCAACCTTGTGAAATATCAGATACATGTTCCTTGGGTTAGCCTCTATCAAGTTTGTGTTTTTAATTATCGTCAAATAATCAAAATTATTCAAAATGGCCGCCACGATAACCTAAAGTTTGCATAGAGTTATATATAGCAAACAAGTTTCTTGGGTTGGCCTCTATCATGTTTATGTTTAGAATCACATCATACAATTAGAGCGTCTACAGGCCCTCTTGGGCCTCCTGTTGATGGAGTTATGGCCCCTTTTCAACTTAGAATTTGCCAAAAAAATGCTACAGTCAACTCTGAGGAACCTGCTAATTTGGGTTTGTATTAAATTTAAGCAATTTATAATGCATCCTCTTCATGACCATGTCTCTTTTTATTACACTTATACATCTTTGACTTGAACGGTGTAACACGCACATTTTTGTTAGTCTTCTTCCCTGATCACTAACAATATTGAAAACTCTCTCTCTCTCTCTCTCTCTCTCTTTCATATTTTGTAGTTTAAATAATTTGTTTGCCATTGTCTAAATTGTATGAATATTTTGTAGCGGGAGGGCCGGATTTCTAGTGTTGTAATAACTTGTGGCCCTACCACTGTTTTCTTGTGGTTGCCATGTTTATGTGACAAGGCGGTATTGTGGGGGTATTAATCACTTTCTAGTTTAGTAAAATCCTGTAGCGACTACTCTGAAACTACTCAACGGATTTTCGTGAAACTTCACATGAATGTTGCTCTTGATGTCTAAATGATCCTAGCACCATTTCAGGTTGGTTGGAAATTCCAAAATGGCCACCACAGCTAAAAATAGATTTTCAAAAAACAAGTTTGTAGCAAGTACTTCCTGAAAATTATTAGTGATATTGATATATGACTTTTTCTAAAATAATCAGTATGGAATGATGTTGATCCTTGTCGAAAATTATTTTGATGCAACGTTAAACATGGCCGCCAGCAGCCATCTTTGTTTACATAGTTATATAATGAAAACTTGTAGCGACTACTTCTCTGAAACTACTTGACGGATTTTCATGAAACCTTACAGGAATGTTGCTCTTGATGTCTTATTGATCCTAGTCCTAGTTGTGCATATCATCGGCATGTTCCGGTTGATTGATTTTTGACGGAGTTGCGGCCCTTTAAAGATTTTAATACACAAACTTTGTCCGGACTATTTCTCCTTAACCCCTGGGCAGATTTTAACAAAACTTTGCAGAAATGATCAGTACCAAGCCTAGTTGGGCATATCATTGCGGTATTCAGGTTGAATGATTTTTGGCAGAGTTACGGCCCTTTAAGGGTTTTAATACACAAACTTTGTCCGGACTAGTTCTCCTGAACCCTTGGCCGGATTTCAACGAAATTTTGCACGTGAATGCTTTTTGCAAATTCATGGCCTTTTCCCCAGTGTCATCTGTTTTTACTAAAAACAACCTCTTGTCTGCATTGCTTACACTGGAATTTTAATGTTGTATTGGATATTTACAAAATCAAATTGTTAATATTAATGAAAGCTTGAACAAGCTTGAAAACCAGCCAGTTTGGATTAGTAATACCAGCTTTAATTAAGGCCCTTGTTTTGCTGAAATATGCCATATTCTGTTGTTTGAATACTAGCAACTTCATTTATTACATTTGTTCTTTGCCAAAATTTGTCACTGTCTTTGTATCAATGAAAGCTCATACAAGTTTGAAAACCACAGTGCGGATTAAGAGTTATTGCCCTTGTTTTGCTGAAACTACTCTTTGGGGAAGTTGCTCAAATATAAGCTCAATTAAACTCTGTTAGGTTTCTTTTATCAATTTCCTTCATTACAAAGTTCATAATTAACTTTTATATACATGTTTGGAGTCCACATGTCTAGTGTGTGACCGTGACTGTGTGTGACCTACACCACCTACACCGTGTGTGACCTACACCACCTACACCATGTGTGACCGTCTAGTGTGTGACCTACACCACCTACACCGTGTGTGACCTACACCACCTACACCATGTGTGACCGTCTAGTGTGTGACCGTGTGTGACCTACACCACCTACACCGTGTGTGACCTACACCACCTACACCATGTGTGACCGTCTAGTGTGTGACCGTGACTGTGTGTGACCTACACCACCTACACCGTGTGTGACCTACACCACCTACACCATGTGTGACCGTCTAGTGTGTGACCTACACTGCTAACTGAATTATTATATTTAATCATATCAGATTAGTTATAATCGTATACTTGATGCTGAGTTTATGGCAAAATGACATGTACACATCTCAAAATGCCAAACAGAAAAACCATAAGAAACAAAATTTGTATATATACTTTGCATATTATAATACTGCCGTCTTTATTTATTTATTTCATGTTTTTCTTATTTTTCTTTTGTTTATTTGTTGTATTGGTTTACTTGTATTTTTTTGAACTATATGTATTAATGACCAAATTATCATACAGTCCTTGAAATTAGGGGACCAAGGGCAATAACCCTAAATATTTGTTTATCTAAAATTGTTTTTTTTTACTCACTTGATATCTGTAAATAATCTAGCTGTAAGTACAATACATATATTTATAGCTTTAGAAATACATTTTCTTATAATTATTATTAGATAGAATCACTCCCTCCTCCCTTTTCCATTCCTACCATCCCCTTGTTTAAAATGTGTGCACTGCCATCTCTTTTTACTCGCATTTTAATACAATGTTCCTGCCATACAACCTGGGTAAAATAAAGGTTGTTGCTGTGTTTGTTGTTGTTATAATTGGAAGCATTTAATTTCATCCCTCCACAAATATAATGAAAAGTTACATAATTTATAATTGGAAAACATATATTCAAAACTTTATTTTAATTTAAACAATTGACTCACTTTGCATTTTGTCTATAGGGGTTTATATATGCATCTACATGTATAACGCCCACTGCTAGTTTATATTGTATACATACATTGCTTATCATCGTTACCCATGTTGGACAACATGTAAATAAATAATCTCTTCCGTTGTTTTAACATTTTTCTGCATTCACTTTTTCTCTTTAACTTCACATCACAAGACTCATTGGCTCTAATAAATCTACCTTCATCTTTCTAACATCTCAATGAGTATAAATCTACAAGCTATAGACTCTATGTTCAATAACAGCGACCTTGACCCAGTTATTTTATATAATCTACCCAAGTTTACATCTCAGTTCCTCACTCATAAAAAAAGTTATTGAGCGGAAACCATTTTAATATTGTTAGTAGCAGTAACCTTGATCCCAGTGACCCAAATTGCAATCCTAACCTTTCTTTCCAGATGTAACCTACCCAGCAAGTTTCGTTGCAATACCTCACTCCTAACAAAAGTTATTGAGCGGGAAGTATTTTTAGTGAAAGCGACTTTGACCTTGAACCCACTGAGCCCCGCCCACTGGCCAACCACCTGCCTGCCCAACGACATTTGCGGATCTAATAACCAGGCTTTTGGTTTTATAAGAGAGACTCCGTGGCATTTTGCATAATGCCCAGCGCACTACTATATTAGGGGAAATACAGTTGACATCCCATATGAAATCACAACCTTTAACTAATTCCATACTTCTAAATCTCCTAATTTATAGAAATTTAGTACCACTGGATCTCACAAATGCAAGTAACAAGACATTATAGTTGAAAACAAACAAGTAAGGTCAAAGAGTATTAAGATTGCATGTTATTCCCACCCTCCAAGAAATAAGCCAAATATACCATCGATGGATTTAATATAGAATTTTACTGTACAAACCTCTCAATTGATTTTAACCAAACTTAACTCATTTAACACCATAGGTCATATTACTGCATGATAGGTTTCATGATTGCATGAAAATACTACATTACTTAAAGACTTATTCTTAGTAACGAACCCCTCGTGTACTATTAATAACATTCATTACTATTAATAACATTCATCATTAACACAAAATCAAATAGTTATTTAAATACCGTATTTCCCCTATTAGTAGCGCCTTCCCTAATAGAATTAAATGTTGTTTAATGGCTCATCAACACAGTATAGGTTATATAGAGCCGCCCCAGAGAGAGGGGGAAGGATACATAGGAATCCGGGAACCGTGCCGCATACTCTTATTATCGAAATAAATTCCTATGGTTCTTTAACGTGCTCGGAGGATAGACCGATCCACGGGACTGCCCGGTTTACGTCCCCATCCAACGGACGAGGCTAAAGGAAAGTGTCTTGCCAAGAACACACCGACGAAACTCAGTGGCACCACGGAGGATTGAAAACCGGGGCCTCCGGTTAACAAATCCACTGCGCTACCGACTAGCGCCACGCCAGCCCCTCCTTCCCTAATAGAAGCGCCTCTACCTGTTTTAAGAAACCTTACCTTCTTCATATTCGTCTTTACCGCTAATGGATTTTTAATTGTGGGGAGTTTATATCTAATACAATAAACCTTAAAGCGCAATCATCATCTCATAGGTTTACTATAGGTCAGTGGTCTGTCATCAAATTACGGATCCTGCAATTTTGTGACAATTATTTGAGATTTCAAAATAAGGAATAACAGAAACACTATAAAAATTGTTTATCAAAAACTATAGCCAGATTTTCATAATGTATACTGTTTCAATTAAAACTATATTCACGATTAAAACTATATTCACGGGCTCTATGCGTAAAATGAATTATGACGATTTGTAAACTGTTAATTCGACGCTGCAGTTTTGGGGTTTGGTCTGGCTGGTTAAAGACAGTTCCTACTGTGTCAATGGAAATTAGGGTTCTCAAATAGGTCAATTTATATATAGGTTTAGGAAAAGGTTGTACATGTTGTAAAGTGTGGCTGTTGTTGGCGAATAGCAGATACACTCTAAATTTGATAAAAAAAAAAAGAGGTTGCCAATGAATATAAAACAGTTCCTGCAAATTTGTGAAAACTATTTGAAGTACTGTGAGTTTACAAATTAAGACCGAAACAGTGAAAAAGTAATATCAAGTACTAAGCCAACACTCAGCCTTATATTAATGATCATATCAATGCCCATTTTTTACTAGTGCTGCCACACTGGTACACAACGCTGTTGAACACATGAAGTAATACCAGCAAATCACATTATAAGGGCACCGGGTGGACCACACTGGTACACCACGCTGTGGACACATGAAGTAATACCAGCAAGTCACATTATTAAGGGCACCCGGGTGGACCACACTGGTACAACCACGCTGTTGACGACATGAAGTAATACCAGCAAGTCCACATTATAAGGGCACCGGGTGGAGACCACACTGGTACACCACTGCTGTGGACACATGAAGTAATACCAGCAAGTCACATTATAGGACACCGGGTGGACCACACTGGTATACCACGCCTGTGGACACATGAAGTAATACCAGCAAGTCACATTATAAGGGTACCCGGGGTTGGACCAACACTGGTACACCACGCTGTGGGACACATGAAGTAATACCAGCAAGTCACATTATAAGGGCACCGGGTGGACCACACTGGTAGCAACCACGCTGTCCACACATGAAGGTATATACCAGACAAAGTCACATTATACTGACACCGGGTGGACCAGCACTGGTACACCACGCTGTCCACACATGAAGTAATACCAGCAAGTCACAGTATACTGACACCGGGTGGTACCACACTGGTACACCACGCTGTCCACACATGAAGTTAATACCAGCAAGTCACATTATACTGACACCGGCGTGGACCACAACTGGTACACCACGCTGTCCACAGACATGAAGTAATACGCAGCAAGTCACATTTATACTGACACCGGGGTGGACCACACTGGTACACCACGCTGTCCACAACATGAAGTAATACCAGCAAGTCACATTATACTGACACCGGGGTGTGATCACACTGGTACACCACGCTGTCCACACATGAAGTAATACCAGCAAGTCACATTATACTGACACCGGGTGGACCACACTGGTACACACGCTGTCCACATTACATGAAGTAATACCCAGCAAGGTCACATTATACTGACACCGGGTGAGACCACACTGGTACACCACGCTGTCCACGACATGAAGTAATACACAGCAAGTTCACATTATACTGACACCCGGGTGGACCACACTGAGTACACCACGCTGTCCACACATGAAGTAATACAGCAAGTCACATTATACTGACACCTTGGTACACCTATAGACCATTATACTGACCACCGGGTGGACCACACTGGTACACCACGCTGTCGGACACATGAAGTAATACCAGCAAGTCACATGTATACTGACACCGGGTGGATCGTCCCGTCAGATCTACATCCTTTATATGCTGAACATCAAGTAAGGGAGCTACTAGTATGAATATATGAAGTATTTGTATTGACCCAGCTGGGTATTGAACCCAAGACCTCCCTAAAGGTCTCACTACAGAATTACCTCCCTTGGCAGGACGGGTAGGAAGATTCCTTCACCGTAAAAAACTAGGGCTGTGTTAATCGGTTTGCTCTGAACTTGGAAATGTGCAATCATTCTCTTATTTCTGTTTTCAGGGTGACAAGATTGGAACATGTTCTTGACTTCTGCCAAGTTTGGATGCGCACCTGGGTGATTTTCTCGAGGAAGATATGATAATTTGAAAATGGGGTAGGAATACAGTTGAATTATCAGTGAAATGAGCTAGTTTTTGAGGGGTACTGAAAAAGACTGGAATTTAAAAAAAAAAAAAAATCTGGTCAACCATTTGATTTTTTGTGGATATTCTGAAGCTTCAGAGGAAGGTTTGCATGATTGAGGGGAGATTTAGAAGACCAATGGACAGTTTAAAGTATGTTCGCAGTTGGTCCACAAGTGGACCATTTTGGTACATATATTATATAGTGTTGAATAATGTCACTAGTGAGGACGTAAAGGGAAGAGTGTAGGCTCTACCGCGATGCAGTTTTATTTAAGAGACTCCTTTTGTTGGTGCCTCATCTAATGACGCATTCTCAGTGTGCAGAGTCAATGACGCATTCTCAGTGTGCAGAGTCAATGACGCATTCTCAGTGTGCAGAGTCAATCTGACCAATACACAATAGCATATGCAATTATTTTACACACATAAAATTTTAATTATATTGTGCAATTTTAGTTTTAAACTTATGATTTACTTTACATCAAATTTGAAACAAAAGCTCTCTGAAACTAAACACTCTCAATGGGCCTCAGTTTATTTACCTGAACTGGTCGGGCCGTGGAGCATGCCAGCAGTAAATAAGTAAACTTTTTCAATGACAGTAGCATTGAAATAGGTCCTTAAGATACAAAATACAAGGACCATTAGCTGGAAACCCAAATTTATATATAATTTATTAAAAATATTGCAAATTTATTAAATATATGGATGGTGCTTGGGATGGAGGCGGGAGTAACAGTTGTGTTGTGTCCTGAGCAAGACAGATCTACCCAGGATACCATTTATAAGACTTTTCTTTGCATAGTATTGTTATGTTGAATATTACAGAGCTTTTTTTCTTTATTTTGTTTTTAGAACAAAAATAAAACCAAAACACAATTAATGAAAAACCTGCTTTTATGTTTTAATATGTTTTCCCGATGCAATTGTATCTCTTTACAGCAACCTACACAAATTCTCTCAAGATAGATCCTTATCTTGCATTTTGTTGTTTTTAGTTCTGACTTTATATCATGAATATTAAACATTATCATGAGGGTCCCGCCAATTGCAATAATTGGTCCATATGGGGTAGAAGACGTATTCACATAGATAAGGTTTTTTCATTACGGGGTCCCACTGGGAGCTCGACCTGTAAGAGAGAAAGTGTAATCACATAGACAAGGTTTTTCATTACTGGGTCCCACTGGGAGCTCGACCTGTAAGAGAAGAGTAATCACATAGATAAGGTTTTTCATTACTGGGTCCCCACTGGGAGCTCGACCTGTAAGAGAGTAATCACATAGACAAGGTATTTCATTACGGGGTCCCACTGGAGCTCGACCTGTAAGAGAGTAATCACATAGACAAGGTTTTTTCATTACTGGGTCCCACTGGGAGCTCGAACTGTAAGAGAGTAATCACATAGACAAGGTTTTTCATTACTGGCGTCCCACTGGGAGCTCGACCTGTAAGAGAGTAATCACATAGACAAGGTTTTTCATTACTGGGTCCCACTGGGGAGCTCGACCTGTAAGAGAAGAGTAATCACATAGACAAGGTTTTTCATTACTGGGTCCCACTGGGAGCTCGACCTGTAAGAGAGAGTAATCACATAGACAAGGTTTTTCATTACTGGGTGCCACACGGGGAGCTCGACCTGTAAGAGGAAGGTAATCACATAGACAAGGTTTTTTCATTACTGGGTCCCACTGTGGAGCTCGACCTGTAAGAGAAGAGTAATCACATAGATAAGGTTTTTCAATTACTTGGGTCCCACTGGAGAGCTCGACCTGTAAGAGAGTAATCACATAGACAAGGTTTTTCATTACTGGGGTTCCCTACTGGGAGCTCGACCTGTAAGAGAGACAAGTGTCGATTCTTAGGGATGGCGGAGGTGTACAGTACTGGTTCTACCCAGGAAAAGTGGGTGGTCTGCCTCCACCACACAAAAAATCAACTGTCATATATATACCCTACATGTTTTGAAAATGACGTAAAAAACAGCAACACAAATCATTACTGGATCATGGTCATGCCCTTTCATCTACTGACCCTAAACTATATGGGAAATTAGGTCTTTAAGGCAACACATGAAAGCTTATATGGCGGCCTAACAGGAATGAACATGCCAGGCTCATCCTCCATTTACATCGACATAAAATATGGAGAATGGGCATATAACCTCACCTACAGAACTGCAGAGCTGCTAAATTCTGTTGTAGACACTCCATTTCCGCTGGAGCCACGTGTAAGTTTTCTGCAACTGTCTCTAGTGATTTGAGCGAGATGGCACGCTAAAACAATGCAGCGGTCATGATGAAGACCCTTTATTTGAGGATGAACTAAAAATGATAAAATGAACATGAATTGTGGGTGAGGGGGTCTACCCCTCTGCCTACCCCCTAATGTGATCTGCAGTGGCCCTATTTTTTGCCATGCGAACCACACAGGGCTGCTCGAGATAAAAAAAGGAGTTATCATACAGATAAGGTTTTTCATGGATCAGATCATTGGCGACCTTGACTTTAACTACCTGACCCTAAAATGGATATAGGTTATCATGGCCAGTCTACCATGGCATTTGTACATTTGTTTCAGAAGTCAAGGAGTAATCATGCCAATAAGGCTTTTCAGGATCGGGTCATGACGGCCATTGACCAACTGACCCCAAGGATTCATCCTCACATCATAATACGTCTCCCCCATAAAGTCTAAGTTACATTTATCATGAATGGTTTAAAATTATGGAACGGAAACGCAATTCATTAATTTTACAGGCAGACAGACGGACAGAATGACTCCTACTAGGGGTCCTAATTAATGTCAAAATGTTTTTATTGTTTTCTCTATGTTATTAGCATGTTTGGACTATTTCGTTGATATTTTAGACATACATTTTTGCACTTTTATCAGCGGGCACATAACATTTATATCATGTTTTGCTGAACAGATTAAATAAGCAATTCTTCTCATTTGTTCAAGTGTCATGTGTTCAAGTGTATTGCAGAATGGTAGTACATGTAACCATTATCTTATTTATATATCCCAATTAAAATAAGTTGATTCTTACACATACTTCCGAAGT